>ML809739.1:184180-198530 GCA_009831015.1 Picea engelmannii | reverse complement strand
TTGGCCCAAGAACAACAGACTCCTTAATTGTAACTTGCAGTAATTGTGAAGTGACTGTTCAATGAAATCACTGTCTATGTGCCCAACATGCATGCTAACGTCATCTAGGGCCTTATAGATCCCAGCACCTTCTGTTATTGTAAATTTTTTTGCGTTTTTCTGGTTATATGACAAGATTCTATTCCATGTTTTTAAACAAATATTTAAAGTCTCCAATAGCTTCTAATAATAGTGAAGTTAGAGTTCTCCTTATTCTAGTTTGAACATAGACATGAACGCTTTTTGGCCCAACACAGGATGGCATTCAGATTGATGTCCTATTAAATTTTAGTTTTTTCTATTAAAAATTATTATTTTCTTAATATCACATTCATTTGGTTAAAATGAAATTGGTTAAATGTTAAAGATTTTAAATTTCTAGAATTGGAATTCATGATCAAATTAGATCTTATAAAATATAAAATATTATTTTTACAATTTAATATTAATACAATTAAAATGAAATTATTAAATGTTGAAGATTTTAAGTTTTAAAATGAAATTATTAAATGTCGAAGATTTTAAGTTTTATCATCAAAATTTATGTTTAAATGAAATAAATTATAAATAATATGTATTATTAAATTTATTTTTTCATAATAATAATCTAATATGTATTATTAAATTGACATAATTATAAGTCAAAGTAAACAATCCAACCTATTAAATATTAAAGAGTTAAAAATGTAATTTATAAAATATAAATGTTGTTTGAGAATATATTAGCAATTTCCATAGTTAACAAAGACAATATATTAGCAAACTTTATGTTCTTTTAAAGTTGTAAATGATGATATCACTTTATAATAGCAAGAGTCACCAATTGGTAATGAATGTTTTTATTTAAAGTTGTAAATGTATAATAGCCAGAGTTACCAATTGGTAATGAATGTTTTTATTTAAAGTTGTAAATGTCGGTATCACTTTATAATAGCAAGAGTCACCAATTGGTAATGAATGTTTCCATTTAAAGTTGTAAATGTTGGTATCATTCTATAATAGAAAGAGTCATCTATTAGTAATGAATGTTTCCATTTAAAATTGTAAATGTCAATATCACTTTATAATAGCAAGAGTAGCTAATTGGTAATGAATATCCTGTTTTAAAATAAGTTATTTATATTTTTTCAAAATTGTAAATATTGATATAACCATAGTTATGAAATGGTAATGTCCTTCCTCAAAATTGTAAAAGGTTCATTTGAACAACTAATAATGGTAAGAAAGAAAGTATAACTTATATGTAACATGTTTAGGAGTGTTATTTATATGTTCTTAACATATTAGAATCTGTCAAAGTTATGGTAAAGTTAAAAGGAATTTTAGGTTTTTAGGTTGAATCACTTTTAAAACTTTTGACTGAATGCATATGAGCAAAGAACAACGATGAATGAAAAAAAATGTGCACTAGCTAACTACTTCCATAGACCAACTTACCAACTTTTGTGTTGAGTGGAATCAATGTTGAAGACAATTGTTCATTATAAAAATAAAATATTCATAGTGAGTTATAATTGTGATACGAGTAGGTTTATAATGTTAATCAATTAAGTTACTAATACATGTAGGTTAACATGATATTTGCTAGTCAACATTCTTTTTACTATGTATACTTTAGTGTAGGATACCAACATAGATCCATCTTAAATCAAGATCTATCATGCACTGAGATGCATCAAAAATTCGGATCTACAATGCACTGAGAGGCATCAAATTCATTGAGGTGCAAATATTTTCTCAAGTTTTATGTTTTAAAACAAGGTTTGCACCTATAGGGATTTCATGCCTCTAAACCCATGATATATAAGGATTTAAGATGGATCTACGTTGGTTATGTGTGTGTGTATCTACACACACACACACACACACACACACACATATAAAGACAAACAAATTATATGAAATATTTTATTTATGCCACACATATTTCACATTGCAATATTTTTTTGTTATTAATATTTTTTAAAATACCAGGGGTGAAGTTCATATTAAACATTGAAAGAATTACACATCTCCTTCTAAGTAGAAAGCACCTATCTTTGGAATACTAAACTTTTACTTTCAACTATTTTATCTCTAAGGTGGATGTTGAAACTTTTTTAGTTATTAATATTTTTTTGAATGCCACATGTCAATCTCCCTCTTTGACACATGACATATATATTAAAATATTATTCTTAATATGGACATTGAAATACTTTATGTATGGACGACATTGAAATAATTTTTTTCTTATTAATATTTTTAAAGATACCAAATGTCAACTCCATATTAAGCATTAAAGAAATTACAAATCTCCCTCAAACTGAAAAATAAAAAAGACCTGTGAACTGAATAAGAAATTTCTCTCTTAGCTCAAGTGGATATTGATATGAAAATATCACACGAGTTCTGATACCAACTTGATTCTTAAATATCAACAATTATGATACTAATTCAACCCAAAGAATTCTTAGATGTCAATACACATACACATCTTACCAGATTATACACATCTGACCAGATTCGAGAAATTGAAGATCGCTTGAATATTTTCAAAATATCATGTGGATGCAGTCTTACTTATCTATAAACCCATAAACTGATTTATAGCTTGAACTATAAACGAGATGAAACAACAGAAAATAAAAGAACTCAAATTACATATGTAAATGAAATATATCACTACATCTTTAAAGTCTCTTTAAATAGCATGATTGTTCTTCATCATCTCAAAATTCCAAATTACATTATATTATAGGCTTACAAAAACACAATTTTGAAGACACTCCGAAAATACGTTGCTCAAATGCAAAAACATTGTTTACCATTGAATTCCTTGTGAAATTTCGTGCAAAATTGATATAAATTCGGCCAAATTCTGAACAAGGGTTGAAAAAACCCTTTTTACACGTATAACAAGATTATGGGTCTCATACATGATTGATCCAGGTGGATATTGGTGGCCACCCACCTATTCCAACTGGTTCCTCTTGATAGTTTTTAGTTTAACACATTCTTATGTACTTCTTTGTAATTGTGGGTTCTACACTTATGGGGTTGTCTGAAGCCCTACACATCTTCCAAGTGGAGAATGGTGGTTTCCCACCTAATCCAACTGGCTTATTTTGGATGTTTTCATGTCAACACATCTTTCTGTACTTCCAGGGCTGTTTTGGGGCCCTAAACAATGATTTTTTTGGCTTGCCACAGTCAAACTATAGATGAAGTAAGAGTTTGATGACATAATGTGTAGTTCTCGAAAAGACCTTTCCAATGGGCTATCATGCGCCTAAAATGAAGGTCGTATGCAAAATTTACGACCTCGAGAAGTTGAGGTACCAACTTACCCATCGGGGCCCACATGACTTTTGGTGTTTCACCTCCTAGGGTTAGGTTTTTGGATGTATAGGGTTTTGGAATTCATGAGTAATGTTAAAAAGGCCTCTAGAGCCTCATTGCAATCATTCTACTCAGACAAATGCGCATAGCAGCCACATCTCTTCTTAGAGATAGCTACCACCATTCGAGCAAGTTGTTTTAATTCTGTAGTTTTACAGTTTCAACCTATTTCATTTATTCAATAGAAGATATTGTTCATTGGATATCTGTGTTTTTTTCTGTATCTTTGTGTTTATTGTATTCAGTCTGTTAATCAGTTCGTTCGGCTCCTAAATCTGAATTAGTGGTATCAAAGTGGTCTACTCTTCATTTATTTTTCTTCGTGCATGTCCCTGACAAGATCTGGGTACAAGAAGTTGGGACTTGAACCAATCGAGCCTTTGCAAGATCGGTCACGCCAAGCCCAAAAACAACCCATAGGGGACAAAAAGAAAGATGATGGAACAAGAGATCCTTTTAAAATGTTGCTCGAGGAAGCCCTTGCGTGACAAAGTAACGAAATGATGGACAACTTTGCACAGATCCTTCGGCGGCTGCCCACAGGAGAAGCATCGTCATCAAGTGACCATGCAAATCCCTTCAAGGTACATGTAAATTTTGATATTCCATTATTTGAAGGACTGATATATGCGGATGTTGTAGATAAATAGTTGAATTTTCTTGAAGGGTATTTTTCAGTCCACAATTTTTCCGATAGGGAAAATATTACTTTTGCACTTCTCAAGGCCATTCCCCATGTTAAGGATTGGTGGGATACTTACTCTGAGCAAAGGGCCATAAAGGAATCTGCAATATTTGTGGTCTCCCTTACATGGGATTCCTTCTGGGATTCCATTAAAGAACAATACTACCCTGTTGGAAGCTACGAGGACCAATACACCAAATGGACCACCCTGCATCAAGAAAGGGACCATACAGTACTAGATTTCACCAATATTTTCCATACCCTGTGCACCAAATTGGGTTTCAAAGACTTTGAGTGACATATGGTGCTCAAATACTGCAGTTGTTTTCATAGATACATTCAAACATAAATGGAGTTTCTGGACATCGCAACATTGGGTACATATTATAGATATGTTGACAAGATCAAGCAGAAATTTAAGCAGAAGAGGTGAGAGTTTGTATCTGCAAACTCCTCACAGCCGAAGCAGGGAAAAGGCGGACCCAACCCACACAACAAGGGACAAAGCAAAGATGGCCACTCTCAGGACAAACAGTCCAAGTCGCAACACAAGAAGGGTAATGAGAAGTCAAAGAAGGACACGGGAAAATTGTGTGAATACCATAAAATCCCTTGGCACAACACCAAAGAATGTCACTCCAAGTAGTTAGTCGTGTTTGAGTTGAAGGATTCCGAGTTAGAGGCTGATTTTGACTCCGAATCAAATCCAGAAGGAGGGAAGCGGATTATCGATGTTGAACTCGGTGCCACTGTCGCCACCACCAAAGTCCAGCCAAGCGAACCAGAAGAACCAGAGGAAGTGGAATGCCTATTTCACTCACAGATGTGGGTAAATGGGGATCTGCTTCATTTCATTGTCGATAGAAACAGTCAGAAGAACCTGATATGAACAGAGGTCATCAAGAGGCTGGACCTGTCGACAACACCGCACCCACAACCCTACACCATCGGCTGGCTTAGCCAAGGAAGAGATCTTCGTGTTAGCCAACAGTGTCATCTGCCCTACGACATCAGGACTTTCAAAGACAAAGTATTGTGTGATATTTCTCCCCTTAAAGTTTGTGATGTTATTTTAAGACAACCATATTTGTGGAAGCGTCGTGTTGTGTATGAGTCTAGACCCTGCAATATCTTTTTTTGTAAATAAAAAAGGGGTAAATCCTATTACTATGCTGTCACTGTACAAAAAAGACACATGGCATCAGCCTGCCACCTGTTTCGCCAAACTAGTGGAAACCATAACAGGTGGTCGCATGTTATACTTTGGGCTAAAAGGCCATCCGCCACTTTCCTTGCCAATTGGAAACCAGAGCAGGTGGAAAACGTTTGTCCTGACAGATATGTATTTGCAAGCTAGAACAAACTAACAACCACTGGAAAAAGAAAACTAGACAGGAATTATGCAGAGTCCCAGTATAAAAATCTAGACAGGAATTATGCAGAGTGCCAGTGCAGAATAACAAGAAGTTAATCACTAGCACTAGGGGGTCTATCATCTGAAGCTCCAAGGAGAGTGTCGCCATTATGTTGTAGCATGAAGGGTTACGCACAGGTCGGTCAACACTGCTTGGTCGATGCATTCGAGAATGTGTCGAAGAACATGTCAATTTGCTTTCTAATGAGGGTGTCCCGATGAAGTTGGTTCGCCATGTGGCTTCTGAGATAAAAAAAATGAGCTCCAGTTGCTCCGGGTTGAAGAGACTAGGGGCAGTTGGGTCGAAATCCAAAAATTCATTTAGCGGTGAAAGCACCAATATGGGGAGGTTCTCTTGCGTGGTCTCGGTGACACAATCCTTGACTTCCTCAACTCCTGCATCAGCTTCGATGGTGTTGTCCTGGAGGGAAGTGCCTGGAGCCGTGTGGAGGAGTTCCTCTCGGAATTCCTCCTTGACAATGCATGTGGTGCCTTCTATGGCAGCCTGGGTACCTGTACTAGCTTTGCTGAGGCTGGGGAACAATATATCATCTGAGACCGTGTAGAGAAGGGATTCTGGTGGAACCTGGATGGGTTCCTCCCAAAATTCCTCCTTGACGTAGGCCATCGGTGGAGTTCATGGCCTTGCAGTGCACTAAGTCTTGGAAATGGATAGGGCTCGTTCCAATTGTTGCAGGCATCTCTGTCGGGAAGCGTAGTCGTACTAGGTAGGTCCACGTCTCGACTTACCTCTCTCTCTCTCGACATGGCTGAGCCAGGGGGTCGAAGAATCCACTAAATTATTGCCAGGAGTACCCACTGCACAATAATATAATTCTCAGAGCGAGCAAGGTGACGAAGCTCGAAGGATAAATAATTCCATCCATGGATGGGTGGGAGAGATATCCCCAGGGTGGACATGACCGTTGTATTCACCCGCCTTCTACCATTAATCCTCAAGACCGTCATTAACCAGACTCGAGGGAGATGTCCTCCCTTCCTCTATAAGTTATTAAGGTCACCCTCCATTCAAGATTGAGGTGAGGGATGGCAACTAGCGATATTTATGGTTGAAGTCATGGGAGGGTTGCATGGCCTCCTTCAGCTACATGGCACCACATTTGGGATTAAATTTGAAGGACATGGGGGTGGGATTTGATCCAATTATGTGTGCATAGGTCACGATATCATTTAATATAATATCTCCAGGTGCAACCACACATTCGACCACTGCCTCAAGGCTCCCCCATGGCTTCAGGTTAGGCCCTCACGAAAATTGAACCTTTCCCAACAGTGAAAAAATCCTTACTTTCCTTCATTTGATCCTACCCCTTTGGGCATCTAGACCCCGCAATGTTATTATTACTTTGGGTATACAATTGTACAGGATACCAGAGGTAGTGCTTCCTACCGCTATTTATTTAATCTCTGCTAAGCAATGCAATAAGGTCATTTCACTGACTGAGAAGTTTGTCTTCTTTGTGATCCGTGCTCACAACAAGTAGAAGGTCACTGCCACATCCATGGCCTCTACACAAAGACTCTCTTTGCAATAGAAGCAAGTGTACAAGATCATGGAAGAGTACAGAGACATCTTCTCCTCACCCATCGAGGTACTGACACACTGCCAAGTCAAGCATCTAATTGATCTAATCCCCAATGCACCTCTTCCTAATGGAATAGTATATCATCGCTCATTGATGGAAAATGACGAAATCAAGTGCTAGATCCAAGAGCTACTTCAAAAGGGGCACATCATACCTAACTCCTCCCCTTGAGAAATCTCAATTGTATTGGTGCGGAAGAAGGACGGGACCTGGTGGCTTTGCATTGATTACAAAGCATTAAACAAAATCATAGTTAGGAACTCGACCCAATTCCCAGAATTGATGACCTTCTTGACCAACTCAAGGGGGGAAATTTCTTCAACAAGATTGAACTAAAGTATGGCTACCACCAGGTTCCCGTCGAACCAATTGATGTATGGAAGACAACTTTCAAATCTAAAGAAGGTCTCTTCGAATGGTTGGTCATGCCCTTTGGATTAACAAATGCACCAAACACTTTCATGAGGTTAATGGATGATGTATTGAGACCCTTCACAAACTATTTTGCGGTGGTATATTTGGATGACATCCTCATCTTCAACAAAACTTGAGAGGAGCACATGCAACATATTCAATAGGTTTTGAGAACTCTGCGGCAACACAAGCTATATGCCAACTTGGAAAAAATCTTCTTTGGCATGAATTGGGTCCAATAATTAGGATACATTGTTGATGATCATGGGGTACATCTTGATCCAGATAAGATCCAAGTCATTCGTGACTAGCCAGTCCCAACCACACTAACTGAGCTTCACATCTTTCTGGGACTGGACAACTTATACCAACAATTCTTGTTGGGATTCTCCCATATTGCATGGGCCCTCATCCAAGTGACCAAGGGTCGTGGCATGGAAATGATCGCATGGGGGAAGGAACAACAATGAGCATTTGATGATCTGAAGCATCGCTTGTGCTCATCTCCAGTACTCTCCTTGCTCGATATGCAACAATCGTTCGATATTGAGACTGTTGCATCTGACTATGTTGTAGGCATAACTCTCACTCAGCACGGCCATTCAGTGGCATACCATAGTGAGATGCTCTCATATACTATCCATAAATACTCCACCTATGTCAAGGAAATGTATTACATTGTACAAGCCTTCCATCAATGGAAACATTACATTCTAGGAAAGGAAACAATCATCCACATTGATCACAAGCCTCTGTAGTTCATACAAACACATGGGAAGTTCCAGAACGACCTCCATCAGAAGTGGTCCACTTACCTACAACAGTTCCATCTCAGCATCAAGTATAAGACATGGAGCACAAATCATATCGTTGACTGCCTCAGTCGACCTCACATGGCTACACTCACCACCGTGCTCCATTTCTATGAACATGAGGCATATGAGTGGCCCCAACTTTATCAACAAGATACGAACTTCGCCACCACCTATCATCTCTTGGGTACAGGCGCGAATGTCACTTATTTTCACATTTAAGATAGACTATTATGTTATCTAGGCCATCTCTGTGTTCTTTCAAGAGAGCGTGCAAAGTTGATTTGGGAAGCTCACTACAGTCAGACGACATGAAATTTTGGCATGGAGAAAACTGTGGTCGTTCTACAGAAACATTTTTATTGGCTAAAACTTTGACAGGACGTCAACAAGTATATCAGATCTTGCACTGCCTGTGCCATTACCAAGCCAATCATCAAGAAGTAAGGATTATACACCCCTTTTCCTACTCCCAGGAAGCCTTGGGAATCCATATCGATGGTTACATGTCTGGCCTTCCGTCCACCAAGCAAGGAAATGATTGTGTATTTATGGTCGTTGATCAGTTTTCAAGGATGTCCATCCTCACAGCCTGCAAGAAGAACATCACAACGACAAATACTTCCAACCTCTTCTTTGAACGAGTATGGGTTCATTTTGGGATACCACAGACCATCATCTCTGACCAAGACAATAGATTCCTCAACACATTTTGGTCGATTCTATGGTCACTGTTGGACACCAAGCTCACTAAATCCATTGCTTTCCACCCCCAAATCGACAACCAAAAAGAGGTCGTCAATCGGATTATTGTGCACATCCTACGCATGTATAACTCTAAGCATCCACGTACATGGGATGCAAGTCTCCCCTATGTTCAACAAAGTACAACATGGGTCTCTATAGCTGCACCGACCATAGCCCATTTCAGGTGGGGTTGGGATTCCAATCCTTGGGTCCCATTGATGTTTCACTACCTTTTGTAACTACACAAACAAAATCTTACCATGTTTAGTTTAAGACCGACAAAGCCACTAGATTCATTGAACGGATTTAACACATCCGCCAACAAGTCCATGAGATTTTGCAAAAGGCTAATGCTAAATACAATCAACGCCATGATCAACACAGGGTACCATACCAGTTTCAAGTGGGATACAAGGCCTAGATACATTTGCAGAAAGAGCATCTTACCGGGCCCCATCGGAAGCTCCACCCACTTTACTATGGGCCTTACACTATCACCAAGGCTTTGGGTAGCAATGATTTTGAGCTCAACACTCTACCTTCCTTGGCTTGCACCCAATGTTCAATGTGGACCTCCTTTGACCATATTTTACACCATTATTGGATACCTCCGAGATCATAGAAAAAACTAACACCAAATGAGCTCAACCCTGACTGCATGGAACAATCATCCACTGATCAAATAGTGGACACATAGGTCCAGGGCACTCGCCAGCAGAGGATCCATCTTTATCGGGTTGTCAAGGCAAGACAACTCCTCCACTAAGGCAAGTGGCTCACCCGGTGCCAAATTCAATAGAAGTTTCCTCACCTGATGGGGGAACTCAACGAAATGGATACCATTGCTTCCTAAGGGGGGATGACTGATCCAAGTGGAAATTGGTGTCCACCCACCTATTCCAACTGGCTCCTCTTGACAATTTTTAGTTCAACACGTTCTTCTCTACTTCTTTGTAACTGTGGGTTCTACACTTCCAGGATTGTCTGAATCCCTACACATCTTCCAGGTGGATACTGGTGTCCTCCACCTAATCCAACTTGCTTATTTTGGATGTTTTCATGTCAACACATCTTTTTGTACTTCCAGGGCCATTTTGGGGCCCTAAACAATGCTTTTTTGGCTTTCCATAGTCAAATTATATATGGAGTCAAATTTTGATGACATAATGTGTATTTCTCAAAAATACCTTTCAATTGGGCTATCACGCGCCTAAAATGGAGGTCGTATGCAAAATCTACGACCCTGGGAAGTTGAGGTACCAACTTACTCATTAGGGTCCACATGAATTTTGGCATTTCACCTCCTAGGGTTAGGTTTTTGGATGTATAAGGTTTTGGAATTCATGAGTAATGTTAAAAAGGCCTTTGTAGCCTCATTGTAATCATTCTGCTCAGACAAATTCATGTAGCAGCCACATCTCTTCTCAAATATATCTACCACCATTCGAGCAAGTTGTTTCAGTTCTGCAGTTTTACAGTTTCAACCTATTTCATTTATTCAATAGAAGATATTGTTCACTGGATATCTGTGTTGTTCTTCCTATCTCTGTGTTTATTATATTTAGTATGTTAATCAATTCATTCCACTCCTAAATCCAGATCAATGAAAAGCTGAGATACACATTTTACAAATGACCTCTGATTACGAAATAAACTACAAATTCATAATCCTTACCAAAAAACGAATCCAACGAGAATAAATTTGACTACCTTCGGAAAAAATAACTTATGACATGCAAAAGGAGACAATGCCAAAAAAATGTAGCGATCTCTTGCATGCACTTCAAGACAATTTGTACCTCCTCAATCTTAGGTACTAGATCAATGTATTTATGTCTGCTTCTCCAGAATATGGCTTTGAATCTAGCCCCTGACACTGTATCTAATATGATATACAGCTCTGGTACTTACTCATAAATTTCCAAACTACAAAATTCTTTCTCATTGAATCGTTGCAATACATGTATCATGCATTTCACCATCTACTCCCATCTCCTTATGTTGAAGATAGTTTGTCTCGGCCAATATAAAACCAAGTCAAATGATGAACTATGCCTTTCCCTTTTGGACTCTCTGTTCTTGTACTATTGATGTATTTGTAGAAGTCCCTAAATGAATACTATGTCCATTGTCGCTCTTGCCTTGAAAAACAATTATGCTTGTACTATCATCATATGTACTTGACTTGATTGCTTATGTTCAAGGTATACATCTATACGAACATGACATAATATTTAAAATATTCTTATATCATGCACCTTTATATGCCTCTTAAAATAGGATTATTCAAAAATCATGTCAGAATGCTTTCGCCTCAATTGTCCAGTATCATTCATCCTTATTTCTTGGATAACAAGCACTTGACTCATAAAAACCATAATGAATATTGAAACAACAGTGCTGACCAAGTTAACCATTCCCTTAAATTCACAAACTCCCCCATTCATCGTTGCAGTAGCCAACCATAATCCACTGATTAGCGTTAAACTAAAAAAAAAAACTGAAAATACAAATGCGAAAGACAATGAACCATCAACATATCTTCCCTTCTTGACAAGAAAAACATCAACAAAAGGACATGTTCTACTTTCAACCGTAGGCTGTAAATATGGATCCTAGATACTAGCATTAACTAGCATATGCCCTGTAGTGACAACTGTCAATTTTGTCTTCATATGATAAGCTTTGACAATGAACTCAATCCCATCCTTGAAAATATGATACTTATTCTATCCTTTATAGAAAATGGCCTTGTTGTTGTACAAGTATGGACTTCCCAAAACCAACCCTTAAATGTCGAGTGGAACAACGCCTAACTCTACCTCATCAATGAAACTAGATGTCATCATGAACCGTCACTTTCATTTCTTAGTTACTTGTACCTAAGAATTATCACAAATCCATCCCAAAGGATACGGTCTCAAATGAGACCTAGTTTCCAATCCCAACTTCTCAACATATTGCTCTGAAATAAGATTCACTTGTGATCCAGTATCAACAAGTGTATCAATATTAGTGTGCTTTGAGATAAATCGTAAATGAAACAATTATTTTCTTTGCCTTATGTTAGTATGTATAAATTTACAAAGTCAAAATACCTTGTTTTGTTTATTGTTGAGTCTTGTAGTCATGTTTTGGTCTCTTTAAAAAGCCACGTGTTAAAGTCCTAGGGTCATTGTTCCATGATGAATTGTCTTTGGTTTACTCATTTATGAATTGAGTTTGGATGTAATTGAGTCATGTCTAAGGGAATTATAGCATCATCTCAAGTCATAGGTGGGTGGTTAGTCTTGTTCATGGTCAAGTCAATTTGTCACATTGTTATCCCATAATCCTTTGTCATCATTTGAAGGGTGAGTCTTAAAGTTATTACATGATGTCTTTAAAAGAATCATGGGAGTATGATATCGCATGTACAAAAGGTTACTTAAGCCTTCCAATCCAAATTGTACCTTTGTGACTTGCAACCAGTTAGTTTAAAGTTCTTTGCAAAATATCCTAGCATTTCACAGCATCCATCTGTCAACTGTCAAATCGCTGCAGAATTTCCTAATTCTCATAACGGTTGGTCATCATGGGTTTTCAAGCATGGGAGTCAGTGATTCCTATTTGGAAAAGTCATCCAACCACAAAATCAGGTTTTCAAAGTTAGTTTTTCACCTTATAAATCATTTAACCCTGCTCGTTGTGAAATTTCCTGGTTGCTGCAAAATTTCTTGTAGCTGATTGTTTTGCAGTTAACTTCAAGATCAGATTTTGAGCATATGGTGATTGATCTCAATAAACTGAAAGTTGTTTTTCTTGAGCACGAATTCATCTACAAAAACCTCTCTCAGTTTTTGCACATGTGTCATAGTTTGGGAGATTCAAATGGACCTTTACAACCCATTTTTCCAGATTTTCGCTAGATTTAATTAATAACTAAACCCTATAAAGTAGGAAATGAGTAGATTTCGTAATTACTTATTTCCAAAATGGTTGTAACCTCTTTCTTTCTTTAGCTAAATAAGGATTTTGACCTCCTTAGGTTGAGATGGGATGTGAGACTATATATTGAATGGAAAGGAAGAGTTCGGGGTTGGGGATTTGAGGAAAAATACTCTTTGGTTGATGTGTATGATTTTTGTGTTAATGAAAAGCTTTTGAGCAGATATTCTTGGACAGTTTGTCTTAGAGATTTATGTGTTGGCAATCTACAGTGTGTTATATTTGTGAATGTTTTCCATCGTTTCCATCATTATGTTTATTCTTCTAGTCTGAGTGAATTATTATAAATAGTGAATTCATCATTAATGCTCTTTATCTCACATTCGGTTTTCCTGCATTAGTCTTCTGATATCGTGACAGAAATCATCTACTGATAGATGCTTTGTTATAATTGATGTGTTGATTTATTCTCACCTCCATACTATAGTACCTATGATGACTGACAGACTGGTAGCAATCTATCCTTTGAAGTACATTTGTTCATATTAACCAGTTTCAAAAGCTTTGATTTGACATCTCTTTATTATGACTCCATGTCGACTGGGTATTTCACTCAACCCTGCCATCGTATTTTAAAAAACCTCACTCAATTGAAGATCTAGCCATTCCATTTATTAAATAACCAGTCTTTCTTGTGGATGAGTTATCTAAGAGAGCCCTCTCTAGGTTGGAAGGGCGACCTTCAAATCTGTGAGTTAGTTTGTGGTTACCTCTGGGTTTTCCTTCCACAACAAAGGAAAATTATAGAGTGATAACATTTTGGCGTCATTGTCAGGGAGAGAAAGTGAAATATTCCCTGGGAAAGAATGACAAAGATCATATTTAACTTCTGATGGTGAAAATAGGCCAAACAAAAAGAGGTTTTGCATCATTCACTTGGCGACTCCAATAATTATTCAATCAAATTCAAAGACTTCGTTGGAGGACGAGCCTTGTTGACAGAAACATGAAGGGACAAAGATCCAAGTATCAAAGTTCAAGTTATCTCCAAGATGTAATATTATTTTTTATCAGTTACCTCTTGTCCTTTCCTGAATGTATCAAAAGGATTTTCCATTACTTACTGCATTCAAATAAAGACCATATATCTACATTTTTATATCCTTGAATAAAAATTGTATATCCTTCTTCTTGCATAGTTGATCTTGACCAAGATTTTTCATCTGAATCACTTGATATGAATGATCAGTCTTGTGAAACTCATGAGACCAAAGATGATACTAGACCTCTTGTTGTAATGTCCCCACTTTGGGACATCATCACA
>ML809739.1:161644-176790 GCA_009831015.1 Picea engelmannii | reverse complement strand
GAAATGTATGAGCAGAAGATTGATTGTTCCATGCGTTTCCTTGAATCTTTCAATAATCATGTTTTTACAGAATACCATGACTCACTTCTTGAAAAGCAGGTTGATGTCCCAAATTTTATTGTCGTTGATATTCAATATCAACAAGTTTTGTTTGCCTATATTGATTTTCAAGATGACATATATCAGTTTTTTGGTTTACCTATATATGATGAATATGATGATTACAGTGAGGAAGACTTTCAAGAACAACCAACTGCATATTCTCCATCAATAAGTATTCAGTTTCAACAGTCTAATGAAATCCTTAAGCCCATATATTTTTGTAATAACATGGAACATGAAGAAAATTGTGAGCCAGATGAAAGTAATTCTTTGCCTCTATGTTTTTATTCATTTAGGTTATGAAATAGAATTTTGAAATTAGTAATGAAAGAAAAGGAATTGAGTTGATGCAAAATCCCATCGGTTTACTGGAGCAAATTAATGACATTATAAATCAGTAGAATCATTTCCATGTTCTTAATGATCCTATAGCTTGCTATATGGAAAATTGTATTGGTGGAAATTTTCATCCATTAGTAAACTATGAATTTGAAAACAAGGAGGATGTAGAGTTAGTATTGTAGCCAACATTGTTTTCTTGTTCAAAAGATTCTTGTTTGCAACACTCTCATCAGAATTTTCAGCCTCTTTATGACAGCCATCGAGTTGAAGTATATGAAAGTGAAGATGCAGATGAAGGGGTAGATTCATGGTATGTGAATCAACTGGAGCAGAGTCACAATATTTTGGATGAGAACGTAATCAATTTTCATTCATTTGAAGATCCTTTTGGAGTCTTTTTGGAGTTAGCAGGTGGGCCCAATTTTCCAGATTTTTTCAACATTGAATTTGTTTTCAAAATTTCAGATAAGTTTCCATTAAGCCGATTTTTCCTTTTACCCCCAAAGAAAGACACGCAAGGAACTCAACGACTGGATAAAGTGATTGCATGGTTCCACTGGGACTTTAATTTCACTTGATTGAGCAACTCATGTTTCAGTTCAATAGGTAGGTGTGAATAGCCTCACTTTTTGAGCATCCTTTCAACAGTTTTTAGTTGTGGTTTTCAACATTCAGTATTCAAATTTTGTTTTTCAGTTTCAAATTTCATTTGGCAACAATGTACAGTTTTGGGTTTTCAATGGATTTGGTTGCAGGGCAACTCACATAGTAGGTTGCAGTATCAAAGGTTGGGAACAACCCAATGGATAAGGAATTGGTCTTTTGGTTCTTTTTTACCTCACAGGGACAATAGAATCCCCATTGGAGCCTATGTTAGTATGTACAAATTTACAAATTAAAAACACCTTGTTTTGTTTATTGTTGAGTCTTGTAGTCATGTCTTGGTCTCTTAAAAAAGTCATGTGTCAAATTCCTAGGTTTATTGTTCCATGATGACTTGTCTTGGGTTTACTCATTTATGAATCGAGTTTGGGTGTAATTGAGTCATGTATAATAAAATTGGAGAATCATCTCAAGTCATAGGTGGTTGTTTAGTCTTGTTCATGGTTAAGTCAGTTTGTCACATTTTTATCCCATAGTCCTTTGTCATCATTTGAAGGGTGAGTCTTAAAGTTATTACATCATGTCTTTAAAAAACTCATGGGAGTATGATATCACATGTACAAAAGGTTACTTAAGCCTTCCAATCCAAATTGTACCTTTGTGACTTGCAACCAATTAGTTTAAAGTCCATTGCAAAATATTCTAACATTTCGCAGCATCCACCTGTCAATTGTCAAATCAATGTAGAATTTACTAATTCTCATAACGATCATTCATCATAGGTTTTCAAGAATGGGAGTTAATGTTTCCTATGTGGAAAAGTCATCCAACCATAAAATTAGGTTTCAAAGTTGTTTTTTCATCTTTTAAATCATTTAACCTTACTTGCTGCAAAATTTACTGGTTGTTGCGAAATTTCCCCTAGTTGATTGTTTTTGCAGTTAACTTCAAGCTTAGATTTCGAGCAATGGTGATTGATATTAACAAAATGAAATATTTTTTTCTTGAGAATGGATTCATATACAAAAACCTCTCTCAATTTTTGCACAGGTGTCATGGTTTGGGAGATTCAAATGGATCTTTACAACCCATTTTTCTAGATTTTCGCCAGATTTTATTAATAACTAAACCCTATAAAGTAGGAAATGAGTAGATTTTGTAATTACTTCTTTCCAGAACGGTTGTAACCTCTTTCTATATTTAGCTAAAGAATGATTTTGACCTCCTTAGGTTGATATGGTATGTGAGACTATATATTGAATGGAAAGGAAGAGTTTAGGGTTAGGGACTTGAGGAAAAAGACTCTTTGGTTGTTGTATATGATTTTTGTGTTAATGAAAAGATTTTGAGAAGAGATTCTTCGACAATTTGTCTCGGACATTCTTGTGTTGGAAATCTGTAGTGTGTTATCTTTGTGAATCTTTTCCATCTTGATCATCATTATTTTTATTATTCTATTATGAGTGAATGATTATAGATATAGAATTCATCATTGATGCTCTTTATCTCACATTCAATTTTCATGCACTAGTCTTCTGATATTGTGACATAATTCATCTACTGATAGATGTTTTGTTATAATTGATGTGTTGTTTTCTTCTCACCACTCTACTACAATACCTATGATGATTGACAGATTGCTAGCTATCTATCCTTTGAAGTACGGTTTTTCATATTAACCAGTTTTGAAAGATTTGATTTGACATCTCTTTATTATGACTCCATGACCAATGGGTGTTTCACTCAACCCTGCCACCATGTTTTAAAAAACCTCACTCAATTGAAGATCTATCCATTGTGTTTATTAAATAACCAGTCTTTCTTGTGGTTGAGTTATAAGAGAGAGCCCTCTCTGGGTTGGAATGGCTATCTTCCAATCTGCAAGTTGGTTTGTGGTTACCTTTGGTTTTTCCTTCCACAACCAAGGAAAATTATAGAGTGATAACACCTTCCATCAAGGATTAATTTAGACTTTGAAGAAGAAGTAAGTGAACTTGCAATTGAAGATTTATCTTTGATTCCCATAATTGTAACCTTGGTTTCATCCTCGGAATCTGATCCAAGATCCTGCACCATGGTCATCTTTTTACCCTTTCTAGCCTGAGCCCACTTCAACTTCAATTATGGATGCAACTTCCAACAATGATTCTCATCATGCCCTTTCTTCTCACAATGATAACATGCATGTTTCTTCTCTTCATCCTTCTTTATTTTAGTTGTCTTCGTATTCTTCCATTTTCCCTTCGACTTCTCCTTAAATTCATGTGGCTCCTATGACACATCCTCAACATGTTTTCCTTTGTTGGATTCAATATGTGTATCTTGAATTGATACTTCATCAATATTAGTAGGATTAAACATCAATATAGTATGATGAAGATATGAGTACATACCACCAATATACTTTAGAAGATTCTCAGGAGTATGTAATGGAATTCCCAAAGATAATGCCTTCCTCTTAAATTCTTTTGTATAAGCTTGAACATTCTACCCTTTTCCTTATCTCAGATGTTTCCAAACAATCATTGATGTTTACATATAAGATAATGGACAAAATTGATTTTTTAATGCAACAGTAATCTCAATCCAGGAAGAAATGATTTTACCATGTTGAATGATATCAACTCGTGTCCGACTCTCCCACCATATCAAGGTTTTGACACTCGGGAAAAGAGTACCAATTGTATCCTTGAAGTGTCCTATGTGATTTTATGTACCCTGCAATAAACTTCAATATGTTTGACCTAAATATCCAAATTCTCTTGAATCATTCAACTCTCCATCATAAGTAGGCAAATCAAACTTAACATCGAGCTTTAATAAAGGCAGATCATGAGAACGAGAAGACTTCTTAGAACACTTTTTCCTCTTATGAGAAGACCATTCACTTTCATCGGACGACGACGATGATGATGATGATGATGATGATGATGATGATGATGATGATGATGATGATGATGATGATGATGATGATGATGATGGGGATGGAGGAGACCCTGGAGTTTTTTCACCTTCTCCTCCTCCTTCAATTTCTTCATTTGTTACCATTGTTTCAATTGGACCGCCTTCATTTTGATGAGGAGTTTCTCTCCTTCTTTCTAGGTCTTCCCAAAATTCCTTAACCATATTTGTCATCTTAAGAAATATCTTTATCAGTCTCAAACATAAATTCTTCATGATCCATTTCTCCTCTTTGAGTGAAGCCCCTTGAACCAATTTTAGGATTACAATTTGCAAGCTTTCCTTCACTTTGCTTAGATTTGGACCTCGTAAACATTCACTTGTAAATAAACATCAAAACCAACTCTGATACCACATGATCTGAAAATACTACACAAATTATGATACCAACTTGATTCTCAAATATCAACAAACTCTTATACTAATTCATCCCTAAGAATCCTTATATGTCAATACACATACACATCCAACCATATTCGGGAAATTGAAGATCGCTTGACTATTTGCAAAATATCATGTGGATGTCGTTACTTATCCATAAACCGATAAACTGATTAATAACTTGAACTGTAAATGAAACGACACAACAGAAAATAAAAGAACTCAAATTACATATGTAAATGACATATATCATTGCATCTTCAAAGTCCCTTTAAATAGCATGATTGTTCTTCATCATCTCAAAATTCCAAATTACATTAAAATATAGGCTTACAAAAACACAATTTTGAAGACACTCAAAAAAATCATTGCTCAAATGTAGAAATGGAGTTTACCATTGAATTCCTTGTGAAATTTCGTGCAAAATTGATATGAAGTCGGTCAAATTCTAAACAAGGGATGAAAAAGACCTTTTTACATGTATAACGAGACTATGGGTCTCATACATGACAAACCGAGATAAAAAAAATTACAAATTACCTTTGATTACAAAATAGAATGCAAAGTCATCATTCTTGTGAAAAAATGAATCCAACGAGTGTAAATTTGACTACCTTCGGACAAAATACTTTATGGCATGCAAAATGAGACAATGCCAAAAAAAATAGCGATCTCTTGCATGCACTTCAAGACAATCCATACATCCTCGATATTCATGCCCGCATTGGAATGATTTCAACTCGAAATGTGTGCAACGTTTGGAATTCTTACCCATTAAATAGGGCCCAGTCTCCAACCTCCACCCAAAATTAATGGTAACTTCTTACTAACTTTAGAAGGAATCCCACTAAATATGGGGCATTGGCATAATGGTTAAAATTGTTGTCAAATATGGAGGAGGTACACAGTTCTATTCCCATGATCCTCTCTTTTTCGTGGAATATCCATTGGTTTTTGTTACAATACAATTCTAACCATATTTAAATATGGTATGTCGTTACAATTTATCCGTTGTGGTTTAAAACTATATATATATATATATATATATATATTATGTGGATTAACACTTGCATGGAATATGGAATGGTCATGTGATATAACATATGAACTAGGGGCTGGGGGCTTATCCCTCTGCCCTTTTCCCTCAAACAAACTTTAATATAAACATAAATATATTATATGCCACATATGTGTTAAGAACCATCATGTGGCATGATGGTTGTGGGGTTTTGTTAAGGTGTGTAGGATATGGAGGTCATGGGGTCGAACCCTGTTTACTCCAAAATAAATTTTATACAACACTAACCAACATTATCCAATGTGAAGTTTCCACGTGGTAGCTTCTTATTGGTTGTTCAAATGCCACATGTCATGAACGGATTGAACTACTTGGATGTCAACTCGGTTGCTGACAAACCCTGCCACATCACCTGCCAACTCATCATGTGTCAAGTCACTGCTGACATCATTCTGTGCCACATCAACATGCCATGTGTCACCCTCTAGTGGTGCCACGTGACACCCACATTTTGCATGTTTTGACGAAACTTTGAGTGCTCATAACGTTTGCATACGAGCTTTGTTTGACAAGTCATTTGTATCATTGGAAATCTAACAACGAGCTCTACGCATTGATTTCATTTTCTCGATCATTTGAGATGATTGAATTTTGAGCCTTTTCTGGACCCCTTGGGACCTCTACGAGCGTTCCAGATCCTCCTGGACCTCTATGAGCGTTCCTTATATCATCCTAGATCAAATATTGCAATATTTTATGTATGGACGACATTGAAATTTTTTTTTATTAATAATTTTTTAAATCCAACATGTCAACTCCATTATTTTACTTTATGGCCAACATTGAAATATATTTTTAAATGCCATGTGTCAAGTCCATGTTGATCTTGAGCACAAAAAGAATTACACATAACTTTTTTACTTACTATATATATATATATATATATATATATATAGAGAGAGAGAGAGAGAGAGAGAGAGAGAGAGTATGCAATATTTTATTTATGCCACATGTTGAATTCTTTATATGTCATTAATAAACCCTATACTTGTCAATCCAGTTCGTAAACTTGTGAGTTGCATACATAGTATGTGCAGGTAAAATATTGAAGTCTAAACTATTCTAACTTCTCATGAGACAATAAAATCACACTGCAATCAAATCTTAAATAACAATCCAATCAAAACATAAGACAAAAAAATCTTAGACAACTTCACTTTGTCCACAAGACTACTCTTAAGCATGAGCATAAATCAATGGCTCTACATGTCATGTCTGGATCAATGATTTACACATGAACATGCATATGATCTGTTATCTTCTTAATTATCATTCAATGGATGTTTATATTGTCTGTATAGAAAAAGAATTAAAATGTTGATAGGAAATTCAAACTCAAAAGCCAATAACTACTTTTCTGTTCAAATCCCCTTCCAGGGTTCAGGGTGCAATTCTTTCACTTACCAACTGTTGTAATATCTAGTTGACTCTCTCAACTAGACCTGACAGTTGACTAAGATATAGTTGATCGACTGTTGAAGTCAGAAGTATAAGTTGGTTGAAGTCTCTGTTAACCGACCAACCCAAGCAGTTAAGTAGTTACAACTACCTGGTAACTAAACATATAAGTATAAATAGACAAGATCTATGAGGAAGATTGTATCTATTGTGTTGTATTGACATATCATATAATAAAGCGTTGTTCTTTGGGCTTCCACTACTTAGTGTATGTATTTTTCTATATGTATGTGAATCTATGCTTGCTTACGTGTTGAACTACTGGTAACAATCCCCTACTTTTCCCTAGATTACAACATTGGTTTTGTTTCCAGTAGTTATGAACTCAGGCATGCAAATGTTCACATAGATGATAACTCTACAAGACATACATGAATGGTGGGAGTGAAAAAATAAAAAATTACATTAAGAACTACGCAAGAAGAAACAACCTAACACTAGCAGAAGCACATTCATGATTTTTCTCGAAGACCCGTGAAATATTTCTAGAAGCTATCTTGGAAGCCTTGTTCGAGTACATAAACAAATATGGTAATGCGTAAATTGACACCCAATGAAAAATTAACCCTCAAGCTAAAAAACAGGATCAAACCAATCTGCGCAAGTGGGTTGAAAGAATTATTGAAGATTACATAACAAAACAAGCTATTGAGGATCAAACATCCCTCGATACAATTAAAGACAAATTCAACACAGAGCTACATGACAGATTCTTGTGCACAATTCCCAGACTGCTTCACAAATTTATGCTTGACAAAGGCATAGGCAACATTGTCGAATTTTGACCTCGACTTGGCACACCACCACAAAATAGTTTCTGGGAAGAGAGAGACGAAAAGTGGGTCGAATTTCTAAAATCAAGGTGAAAAGATACCAAATAAGCATGGGACTACTTATTGAG
This sequence comes from Picea engelmannii, assembly GCA_009831015.1. Classification (NCBI taxonomy): domain Eukaryota; kingdom Viridiplantae; phylum Streptophyta; class Pinopsida; order Pinales; family Pinaceae; genus Picea; species Picea engelmannii. The sequence goes on along the minus strand of ML809739.1, from coordinate 168,964 downwards.
CAAATAGGCATGGCCATATTCATCAACTTCGAGTAAGTCGGGGCGATGTTCATGGGTCGGCTAATCTGTGAGATATCATAAGAAAAGAGCATACCATCATTTGATCGACTTAAGCATATATGTCTTTGAGATGGAAACAACTTTACAAGTAAACGTCCGACATCCAAAATTTGGAGTGAGACAAGAGACAAAAGAAAAGAGAGGATATTCATAGCATGTGGACCAGTCAGAAATTGAACAGAGAAATGGTCAGAGGAGATCATCCTGAAAGAGTGCATGAGTAGTCTAAGTCTGAAAGAAATTGACCAGACCTGGAAATAACAGTATCTGCAGTGATCCACGAGAGAATTAACGAAGCACAATTGATAGAGGATAGCATGGATTCTCATCAACTAGAGAACCAAGCCAAAAGCATGGATTATGAAGGGTTCAGACTAGCAATACACTCTCCTCCTATTCAAGCAACCAACCCTTGAATTAGAGAATTCCTTCAATACATACTTTACGTCGATGAACAATCTGCAATATTATGGTATAGAACTGACGAGCATGGCAATTTATGCGACGCATTGATTGTCGAGCTAGAAAGAAATGAATTTGATACAATGCTCACTCACATCAAGGATATCATGGGCTTGACCCCCCTTCCAAATCAATGAAATACATTTTCAGTTATTGTGCACATCTAAATGTAATATCTAGTTGAATATAAAAATAGAGTTTTACCCAAACTAGTATTCAAATCAGTTAGCAAAAATATTACTCAAAGCCTTTTGAGTGAGCTACTGATATAATATTGAATTTACCAGTTCAAGAGTAAAAACAATAAATCACACTCAATTAATGTAATGTCCCCTTCCAATTGATCGTGAGGGAGGATGACTTAATAGCCTATACGACTCCCATAGGCTATAGTCAGCAAGGACAAGGGAGTCAACAGGGTTTATTTTGTGTCACCAGGTTAAAAAAATGAGAAATCCTAAAGTGACATTAAATAAAAATAAATAATTATATTTAAATGAAATTGGAGGGAAAATAAAGTAAGGGTTTGATTTGGTAAAAAAGGGGAAATATCTAGAATGTCCGAAGGAAGGATAAATAGAGGGGTATCCCTTCTCTTTGACATTATGATTTGATCTCTCATTTTGGAGTGCTCTTAGAGCCATTGTTTCGTTAGGGTTTAGAAAAATCCTTCCACTATTGTAGTTTAGTTTTGGTGTTGCAATATCAACCCTAGCTAGACAAGATAAAATTCCACCTAGCATTTCTATTGGAGCTTCAGTTGTGGTTATATTCAGTTGGAGGAAGCGCATGGAGTTTGTCAAGGTTTTTCGGAAGAGGTCGATCCAAAATTTTGTAGGTGTCAGAAGGGTTTCAGAGAAACTTTGGTTTAGAGTATCACTATGGGTTGAGTACAGGGTGTCTCATGAGACCTTGCTAGATGAACAACTTCCTCCTACGAAGACCTCTGTGATCAAGGTTGCAGTAGGCCATTTGGATCGGGTTCATGAGGGTTAAAAGAGGGATTGGAAAGCCACTAGAAAAGAAGACACGATTGGAGCAAAGTGTCCTAGGGATTGGAGAGCTTTGAAGAAGTGAGCATCATAAATTGGCATCATTATAGGTTTTCTTTGTGTTAGCACTAGAATTTATCCTTAGACTTCTTTAAATACAAGCCCAATACTAGGAAAGGAAGAGGGAAACAAACTAATTGCAAATCAGTCGCTACCATTGGGCAAAGAGTCATAAAAACCCTCTTTAGTGAAGGCAATCAAGCTGCATAACAAACAAAAGTTTTATATAATGATGGGTAGAGGAATGAAGAAGATAAAAAAAAGTGGATCATTCAAAAAAAAATAAACCTTTCTAAAAAAGTGAATGCAAGTTACTTGAATAAAACATTGATTTAATAGGTAAGTTATAACATATATTCTGCTACTCAAGAATCTATTAATCAAGGGCAGTTTCTGATCCTATGAATCTGCAATTTATACAAGAAAGAAGATGTAAAGAAATAAAAAAAAACAAAGCAATTCAAACAATTTGGTAGCACAACTCTCATGGACTTTCAATAATAGAAATGATTAAAACATGAATGCCCTCGGGCTTACAAAAAAGCAGTAAAATTGCTCCTCCAACTCTCTCCTCTCTTGGATCATGAATCCAACCCTTTCCTTATCAAAATCCCATTCATATTTAGTGAACGATCTCTCTCTACTCTAAGGAGGTCGAAACCAAGGAGCTACATATGGTCATCCTCCATTTAGGAGTCTGTTACAAAAGATTCCAAAAAAAAACATAACAAATTCCTATTTTTTTGGATCTTGTCTATTGTGATAATTGGCTTTTGAAATAGGTCATGTTGTTTGATTTGGTGATAGTACACATTTCCCTCATGTCCAAATACCTCCTAGGAAACCATTTGAACCTTTCCTGGCAGTTGGCAGCCCTCCCATAGCTCAGATTTGTCAGACTGTTAGAGTTTGTAGCGCCTATGTAGGATGCACTGCGAACTTTCCTGTAGATGGTAATTTTGATTTTTTGTCAGGTTGATTTTTTGTCAGCAAGTCAATGAATATGGTGCTTCTCCACACCAACTTTCAGAAGAACCCAGATCGTGATTCTAAATGTATGATGAAAACATCAAAGAAATCTGCTACATGAAATTAGTTCATAGTGTCAGTTCGTAGTGCTAAACCAGTTCACAACAATCTTCCAAAAATAGTGATAAATATTTTCAATAATGAACCCTGAAGTATGAATGAATATGGAATGGCATTGAAGACTAGAAAAAACCATTAGATACCTTTCTCGAAAACATCATTACCAAATATTTGACACATGTCTCTTTTTTGAAGGTGTTGTGAACTTCTAGGAGAGTTAGGAACGCCTTTGATTTGAAAAAATTGACAAGAAATTTTGTGGTTGGATGATCCTCCAAGACCCTTAGGTTATAACATTTGATGATGACCTTTAAATTACTAGAAATGGCCCATACCTTCCCTTTGTGCAAATGATGACACCCACTTTCATGACATCAATACTGGACCATGTATTTGATCAACTCTAGACCCAAGATAAAAATCAATCACCTTGATTTATTTACATGAGACATGACTCAAATTTTTAAGCAACTTTACCCTATGACCCAAAATTATGAAATTTTAAATAATTGACTCCTAAGAGAAGGAAATATCACATGATTAGAAAAACTAATGATGTCTTCAGTACATATCATGTGATAACATTGGCTCCATAGGGGATGGAGACCTCCCTGTGAGGCTCCAAGAACCTTTGCAGTTCCAGTGCCCTTTATCCATTTGGCTATAGAGTCATTATTGTTGATCTACTGCAAACCAAAAACTGAAAACCACATTCTCATGGTTTGAGATTATTTATATACATAATCCTACTCTAACCAACTAATGAATTTTCTTATGTGTAAGAAAACTTCCACAATAGCCATGAAAGTAACTGACTGATGAATTTTTTTTTGGGGAGGCGGCTCTTTGAGAAAATACAAAAATAAGGTAATATTTTTAGTGAAAGTTCCAAGAAAATATTACACTCACTGCTGCAAATAAGAGATATAGCCAGACTTACAACAATTGGGACTTGTGCAAGCAAGGAATCCATCCAGATTGCCACTGGATCCTGAAGAACATGGAAAATTTTCAACTAGTTAAGAAGGCAATCTTGCTCCTCTGTGAAGGCTGATTTTTCAACAAAATTGTGGTCCTCATATGCTCCATAACTACTCATATGTTGTTTGATGTCTTTTGGAAGTCCAAGTGCAAAAATGATAAACGTGAGCTCAATGATCCTTGGAGATTTCTACTCATCAATGGGTGATAAAGAGAATTTTAATTGTTGATGCAATTCATCCTTATGTTCTTTATTACCATATATTGGATGGCTACTAATAAGCTCTATATGTGCTTTACTAAAGATCTGATCCTTATTATTAGAGTATCCATCAGGGATAGGATGATTTTTTTCAACATTTGGGACAACTAACTCATTAGAGGAATGATTTTTAGAGACATATGTTACAAGGACAAATGCATCTACTGCATGGTTTCCAATTTCTTCATCATAAGAATAGTCAACAAAATATGCTTTCAACACTGGAAAACTAGGAAAGGAATGATATGATTTTTCATTGATTTCTTCAACAGAAACATCTATTTCAGCCTAACAATCTAAAGAAATACCTATTGTATGTTGAATATTCTTTTCAAACTCCTCACAACAATTCTCAAATATAAATTCAACTGAAAAAATACCTTTTACAGTGCTCATTAAAAGTTGAATGAAATTCCCTTAATGATGAGATGCTAGAATGAGGTAGTGAGAAATACCATTAACGTGCATCACCATCTAATGAATGCATGAACATTTTCATCAAAATGTCATCATGATGTAGATCAAGTTGATCCATGAATTGATGAGATTTGATGAGATGCTCTGCAGGATTATCCTCCTTCCTTTCTCTGAATATAGGAAGAAAATATCCCCATTCTAGCATATGAGGCACTGGATGAGGGAAACCAGGAACTGTAGAAAATTTAAGAGGTGCAAACCTCTGAGCCAAAATAATAGCAAATGCCTTCGACATTCTAAAATTGTGGAGTCGTCATTGGATCTTTCCTTCATGGAGTGGAGTCACCAGGTGAAAGATGCATTTTGAATATGTCCAACTTCAGTTCACCATCCAAAGCTGGATCTAATCAGTGTCATTCTCGCAGGGAATATCTTCAACTTCATCCCCGGAAATGATGCCACAAATGTTAGCACTAGAATTTGTCCTTAGACTGCTTGAAACACAAGCCTAGTACCCATTTGATTCTTTAGGATTGAATTGGTTTGAGTAGGTGGATCAACAAGACTAGGAAAGGAAGAGGGCAACAAGCTAACTACAGATCAATATCTACCATTGGGAAAGGAGTCATAAAAACCTTATTCAGTGAAGGAAATCAAGATGCATAACATAAAAAAAAATTATATAATTATGGGTAGAGGAATGAAGAAGATAACAAAAAGTGGATCATTCACAAAATAGTAAACCTTTCTGAAAAAGTGAATGCAAGTTATTTGAATAAAACAATGATTTAATAGGCAAGTTATAGCAGATCTTCTGCTACTCACGAGTCTATTAATCAAGGGAAATTTATGATAGTATGAATTTGCAATTTATACAAGAAAGAAGATGTAAAGAAAAAAAGAAAAAAAAACAGTTCAAACAATCTCGTAGCACAACTCTCATGGATCTTCAATAACATAAATGATTAAAACATGAATGCCCTCGGGATTACAAAAACGCAGTAAAACTGCTCCTCCAGCTCTCTCCTCTCTTGGATCATGAATCCAACCCTTTCCTTATCAAAATCCCCTTCATATATAGTTAATTATCTCTCTCTACTCTAAGGAGGTCGAAACCAAGGAGCTACATGGGATCATCCTCCATTTAGGAGTTTGTTACAAAAGATTCCAACAAAAACATAACAAATTCCTATTTTTTTGGATCTTGTCTATTATGATAAATTCCTTTTGAAACATGTCACGTTGTTTGATCTGGTGATAGAACACATGTCCCTCATGTCCAAATACCTCCTAATAAACCATTTGAACCTTCTCTGATAGCTGACAGTCCTCTCATAGCTTGGATTTTTCAAATTGTTAGAGTTCGTAGCACCTATGCAGGATGCACTACGAACTTTCTTGTAGATGGTAATTTTGACATTTCTTCCAAACTATGAATTGGGTCTGAATTATTTTTTTCAACAATTCAATGGTAATATAGTGCTTCTCCAGACAAAATTGTAGAAGAACCCAGATCATGATTCAAAATTTATGATTAAAACATCAGAGAAAATTGCTACATGAAATTAGTTTGTAACGCCAGTTCATAGCACTGAACCAATTTGCAGCAATCTTCCACAAATGGTGATAATTATTTGCAATAACAACCCTAAAGGATGAATGAATATGGAATGGCATTGAAGACTAGAAAAAAACGTTAGATACCTTTTTCGAAAACATCATTACCAAAGATTTGACACATGTCTCTTTTTTGAAGGTGCTGCGAACTTCTAGGAGAGTTAGTAGCGCCTTTGATTTGACAAATTTGTCAAGACATTTTGTGGTTGGATGATCCTACAAGACCCTTTGGACACTTGTTTGGGTTATAACATTTGATGGTGACCTTTAAATTACTAGAAATGACCCATACCTTCCCTTTGTGTAAATGATGACACCCACTTTAATGACATCAAGACTTGACCATGTATTTGATCAACTCTAGACCCAAGATAAAAATCAATGACCTTGATTTATTTACATGAGAGATGACTCAAAATTTTAAGCAACTTTACCCTATGAACCAAAATTATGAAATTTTAAATAACCGACTCCTAAGAGAAGGAAATATCACATGATTAGCAAAACTAGCGATGTCCTTCAGTACATATCATGTGCTAACACTTTGTATTGTTTGTATTAGTATATTTTGCAGCTTCCTTGCAACCATTAAACTTGTGTGTCAGGAGTATTTTTCAGTTGTTATTACAACCATTAGATATCCTTGTATTGTTTTGATTTGGGGTTTCAATCCATAATAAGATTCCATGGTTATTTGATCAATTTTATGTGTAATGGATGCATGCTATATGTTTGAAAATATTCCTATATGAGCAAATTGTTTGTAAGGAGTTAATAGTAGCATTAATACAAAGTGTTTGACATATTTACATAAAGAGAAATAACAATTTTTGGATAGAAAACATAATATTCCCACCTATCCTAGGGGGACATTACAGTGGTATCAGAGTTGGTGATCTTTCCAACCTATGATTTCTTGAGGCATTGATGCCAAGAAAAACTAGAGGATGAGGGAAATTGTTGATTAAGGTTGATTGTCATTGATGTCAACACTTGAAGAAAGACCCGTAGCACAAAGGTTTGGGTAATGGACCCAATAGTGTTTGATGTAAATATGACTCATTATTTTTTTTGTCATGGTTGATAAGAAGTAAATATGGATGAACTCCAAAGTGGTCCCCTTATGGTGAAAGCCCTCACGGGAAGACGCTTTGTGGAGTAAGAGAACCATGCTTAATTGTGGAATAATGAGATGAAGGAAAGTGAATTTGTCAAGGAAAATATCCTATATGGATAATTCTTGTCATGTCATTTCCGGTGGTATGTGGAACGTCACATAATTCCTCACGGTTAGAGAGTTATGGCCATGAGAAGTTGGAGACCCCAAGTTTGGGTAATGGACCCAAGTTTGTTTGATGGGTAACGGTATGAGTTATGATA
>ML809739.1:136434-149099 GCA_009831015.1 Picea engelmannii | reverse complement strand
GTGTTAAGCGAAATTGGAAATGAAAAGTGTTGTCTAGGAAAGGAAGATGAAAGTTGGCTATGGCACAGAAGAATGGATCACATGCATTTTGATAACCTTGTCAAAGTCAGCAAAAGAGAAGCAGTCAGAGAAATGCCCCAGATTACGAAACCAACCAACACTTTATGCAAGCATTGCCAACAAGGAAAGCAAACAAAGACCAGGTTTAAATCAAAGGAATATTCAACAACAAAACCACTGGAAATTGTGCATATTGATCTAGTTGGACCAACTACAACAAAAGGCTTAAAATGTGAGAGAAACTTTATGTTATTAGTTGATGATTATACAAGAATGATTGCAGTTTGTTTTCTCAAGAACAAATCAGAAGCTTTTGAAAATTTCAAGATCTACAAGGAAATGGTTGAAAATGAGATGGATTCAAGAATCAAATGCTTAAGATCGAATAATGGAGGAGAATTCACCTCAAAGGAATTTATGGACTACTGCAGCAATCATGGAATAAAAAGGCAATTCTCCATCGCTAGGACACCTCAACAGAATGGAGTTGTTGAAAGAAAGAATAGGATAGTATAAGAAATGGCTCGAACAATGATAATGGATTCAAAGTTGACAGATATTTTTTGTACACAGGCAGTGCATACAGCAGTTCACATTCAAAACAGAGTAATGCTCAGAAAAAACACTAATAAAACTCCATATGAGCTATGGAAAGGAAGACTAGCAAATGTGAAGCACTTCAGAGTTTTTGGAAGCAAATGCTACATCAAAAGAGAATATGGCAGAAGGGGAAAGTGACTCTCGTGTGGAAAAAGGAATACTTGTTGGTTAGTCAAGTATAAGGAAAGCATACAAGTGTTACAATCTAAGATTAAACAAAGTTGTGGAAAGAATCAACGTAACAATTGATGAAACAGGTAGACCAGAATCAAAGAAAGAAGAAAACAAATCAATGGAACAACTTCTTGAAGAAGAAGATGAAAAAGAAGAAGAAGAGGAATCGGACAGGACAGTGGCGAGCCATCACATGATATAGAGAAGACGCCATTGCAAGATAGCACCAAGGGAATGACCCTTTCCACACTTTCCAGAGTTCCTAAATATTACACCTTTAGGGTCAGAGGCATTTTGTAGGGGTAGAGGGTTACAACATTGATTGATGGTGGGACCACCCATAACTTCATTGATGTTTCACTTGTCACCAAGAGACAAATCCTTGCATAAGACTTCGAGGCATTCAATGTGGTAGTAGAAGATGGGTACAACATGGCATGCTCTCGGAGGATTAGGGAGTTAGAAGTAACATTGGGAAACTATACGTTGAACGATGAATTTTGTGTTGTATATTTAGCAAATACTCATGTGGTGCTAGTAGTTCAATGGTTGTACTCATTGGGAGATATCCACATGAATTATCAAGACATGAGGATGGAGTTTTAGGACAAGGGGGGACAGTGAGTCATCTTAAGAGGTATGTTGATAGATGCCCCCAAGATAGTGTCTAACCAACATATGGAGGCCCTTTTTAGACACAAGGACATGGCTTGCACAACATATTGCTTGATCACCATGGAAAATTAATCACGTGATCACCAACATTACCATGTGGATATGTAGGCATGGTTTGGAAAGCATGAAAGAGTGTTTGAACCATTGCCAGCAGGGAGGTCACCTGACATAGGATTTGGACATGTCATTGAGCTAGAAGAAGGGTTGAAGCCTCTAATCGCCACACCCTACAGGCATATGAAGAGATTCAAGGATGAAATAGAGAAGGTCATAATGGATTTGTTGGCGATGGGACATATTAGGCCTAGTTCTAGTCCCTTCGCTTCTTCAATTGTATTGGTGAAGAAGAAGGATGACACTATGATAATGTGCATAGACTACATAGCAGTGAACAAGAAGACCATAAAAAACTAATACCCAATACCCAGGATTGATGAGATGATAGACGAGATGCATGGGGAATTATACTTATCAAAGGTTGATCTATGATCAAGATACCACTAGATTTGGGTCAGAGAGGAGGATATCCATAAAAAAAAAATTCAAGTGTCACCATGGGAATTATGAGTTTCTATTCATGCTCTTAAGGTTGAATAACACACCAACTACCTTTCAGTTATGCATGAACCATATCTTCAACAAACAGTTGAGGAAATTCTTACTAGTGTACTTTGACGATCTTCTGATCTACAATGGGACGTGGGAGGAAACTCATAAGCATTTCTCAGCATTATAGAGGAGCAGTCACTTTTTTTCAAGGAGGCAAAGTGTCATTTTGGGTTGACAAAGATCCTCTATCTAGGGCACTTGATTGGTGTTGAGGGAGTAAAGGTGCATCAAGAGAAGATACAGACAATATTATATTGGCCCACCCCCAGATCACTCACAGATCTGTGAGGATTCTTCAAGATATGCAGCTATTAGAGGCACTTTGTGAAAGGAATTGCACAATCAGTTGCACCACTGTCATACCTCACCAAGAAGGGGGGGGTTTTATGGTCGGAGGAAGCACATATAGGATTCAAAAAAATGAAGAGGGCGATGATCACTTTCCCGGTATTATCAGTCCCATATTTTACACATCCTTTTGTCCTAGAGTGTGGCACATCTAGTGAGGGGATAGGAGAAGTATTGATGCATAACCAACACCTGATAGCTTTCGAGAGAAGAAAGCTAAGAGAGCCAGAGAAACTCTACTCGAGTTTAGAAAAGTGAAAGCAAGTTATCTTCCCCAATGGGCATCATGCATGCATTAGCCAAGTTTAGAAAATACCTAGTAGGACACTTTGTGGTTAGTACTAACCACAATAGCTTGAGATATTTATTGGAGTAGCAGGACCTGAATGAGAAGCAACATAAATGGGTGATTAAGGTGCAGGAATATGATTTTTACATTGAATATGTAAATGTGAAGAAGAACATAGTTGTTGATGCCTTATCCAAGAGACCTGGAACCTTCTCCATGATAGAGATCTCAGCAAACTGGAGGTCCATTATTTTGGTGGAATACTCAAAGAATACCTTCTTATGTGAGCTGATGGAGGGTGGTATTCAGGATGATAGGTACAGGGTAGTGGATGACATCATCTACTACAAAGATAAGATCTATATTGTCCCTGATTCTAAACTCAAGGATAAGATTTTGAGGGTATTACATGACACACCACTAGCAGGGCACTAGGGTTATATGAAGACCTATAGGTAGGTGAGGGAGAGATTCTCCTGGAAGGGTATCAAGGAGGATGCACTTCATCATGTGAGGGAGTGCATGAATTTCCAACATAACAAGTCAGAGTTTACACATCCTACAGGACTGCTTCAACCATTTCCGATTCTGGAGCACAAGTGGGATAACATTTCCATGGACTTCAGTACAGGGTTTCCAAAGGTACATGGAAGGGAATATATTTACATGGTAGTGGAAATATTAACTAAATATGTGCACTTTTTTTCCATTCCCTTAGAGTATGATGCATCTCAGGTAGCATATCTATTCTTCGGGGAGGTGTTTAGACTACATGGTCTTCCGAGGAACATACTCAGTGACTAAGATGGCAGGTTTCCCAACATGTTTTGGCAGGAGTTGTTCATATTATCCATGACAAAGTTGACACCTAGTACTAGCTACCACCCCTAGTGTTGTGATAAATCTTACCTTGTGGATAGGTTAAGCTCCCCTTAGCTAGGTTTTCTTTGGCTAAGACAAAATAGAGAAAGTGGACACTAACATCCTTTGCTCATGTCTATTTACACACGAAAAAAATAAGAGAGAAAGGAAAAGAGAGTGCACATTTTTCGAAGGTTTTCCTCGCTACTCTTTGTCGCTCCAACATTGGATCCATTTCTAGCTCGATCACAATCTCCCTGCACTTAAACATAATGATCTTCCTCTTCTACTACTTGCACACGGTTAGATAAAAGAAAATATAACTACATGCAACAAGCATGATATTCATATGTAAACTTAAAAGAGACATAAGTATGGGAATAGGCCAAGCTTATATTCATGAGAAACAATGGACAACACTTACAATCACCTTGATGTGATGCAAATCTTCCTCCACGCTTTTCCTTTCCAGCCCCACTCTTGAATGTCTTAAGATAATAATGATGATTCCCTTATGGATTCTCCTCCCTTTCTTTCACCTTCGAATTCCCTCATTATATAGCATTTAGAGGCTTAACCACCATGGAAGAAATCACTCACTAGATCCACTAAATTGGGATCTCCAAGATTTTTAGGGAGAAAATATCTCTCAAGGATTTTAGGGAGAAAATGTGTCTCAAGGATTTTAAGGAAGAATTATCTCTCAAGGATTTTATGGAGAAAATAACTCTCAAGGATTTTAAGGAGGAATTATCTTTCAAGATCCATCAAATTAGGATATGGGTTTGAGAAAATATCTCAACCATCCATGAGATTCTCAACTTCTCCTTGAGATTAGGAAACTAAATGTGTGGTGGATTCTCGCACTAAATTAAAAAAAAAAATTATTAATAATAATGAATAATATATGTGCACATAATATTTTGACCTTCATATGATAAATTTCTCTCCTAATATGTCTAGGGATTATGACAAACACTCCCTCACAAAAGTGTGACAAATCCACACTTAGTAGTGTGAGAATTTGGTGTGTAACAGATGCCCCCTAAAGTGTGAGGACAGAAGAGAAGTTGATGGCCGAAACACTTTACAAAATTATGTGCACCAAGGGGTGCTAGAATAGAAGATTCGGATGGAAGATGAAAATAACATCAAACATCATATATATGAATCATCTCAAGGTAGGAATACCCATGATTGGTACAAAATGGACTTAAAGCATGGTTGTCGACCAATACATTGTTGATCCATGACAGTACTGAATAAGGATGTTGCCACCAAACATACAATGTGGATCCATACCTCCATGACTCGATCAAGTTGTAGACATGATATTTTACATAATGGAGCTACAATATAAAAACAACATAACCACAGACCAATACAAAGTGGATCTATGTGACAGTGTACATCAATAAGATTGTTCTCCATCGCAACCTTGGTTAGCCACATAACACTGGTAGGTGCCAAAAAAGTTCCCATAGTCTTCATCCCGATCCCAAACTAGTATGATTCTAACCGTGTGAATACATGTGTTGGTGTCGAACATGGTAGAAACCACTTGATTAACGGTCATTAATGTATACCATTAACAAGTGCAATGGAAATCACCAGTGATGACAATGACTCCCAAGGTACACTAGTATAATCCAACAAATGTGAATCAATGAGCTAAAGTCAATCATTCGTTGAAATATTTCGATTAGGGGTCAATGGTGTAAACCCACCATCGAAAGCGAGGAAACATGCCATTGAGGCATGCAAGTGTGAGAATTTAGTATAATTCCATGTTGCTCCTCTCTTATTTCATGCATAAATAGATGGAAAGTGGGAATGTTAGTTTCCATTTGTTCTAGTTGTCTTAGTTGAAGAAAACCCAACTAAGGGGAGCTCAATCTGTCCATAGGGTGATATTTCTCAAAACACCAAGACAGATGAGCACACTGAGATAGTAAACAAATGGATTGAGGGGAACTTTAGGAACTATGTGTGAGGGTAGGAACGGGCATGCATAAAGTGGATGCAACTCAATGAACATTGTTACAATACCACTCATCACATGTCCATCGGGATGAGCCCATTCATGGAATTGTATGGCTATGATGTCCTATCCTTTGTGTATTTGAATTTTTGGGAGAGTAGAGATCCCAAGGCCAAATATTGGTTGCAAGAAAGTCAGGATTTCTTGAGAGTCCTAAAGGATAATTGAAAGCCACTTAGAATCAACATAAGATGTATGCAGATAGGCACAGGGTTTAATGCAACTTTGAGGTTGGGGACCTAGTCTTTCTCAATTTGCATCCTTATAAACAGTCATCGTTTAAGAAGAGTGGTGAAGAGAAGATGAAGCCTCTCTTTTATGGACCCTAAAGAGTGATCAAGAGAATTGGTGAGGTATCATACGAGAAGGAGCTACCAAAGGGTAACACGATCCACAACACCTTCCATGTATGCTTCCTAAAGAATGCATTAGGACAAAAGGTCACTGCTTCGACATATATTCCTCCATTGGATGAGGAAGGGCAGTTGGTTCTATCTCCCAAGAGGATTGCTAACATTAGGGAGAAGAGGTTGATAAGTAGATTCATTCGAGATTACTTGTTCATATGGAGATGATTGCCTGCAAAGGATGCTACTTGGGAAGGAGAGAAGATCTTACAAGACCTTCATCTAGAGTTGATTGATGAAAAACAATCTTGGGAAGGGAGGACTGTAATGTCCCCTTCCAATTGATCATGATGGAGGACGACTTAATAGCCTACACAACTCTTGTAGTTTATAGTAAGCAAGGACAAGGGAGTTGAGGAGGTTTATTTGGTGTCACTAGGTTAAAAGAATGACAAATCCTAAAGTGGCATTAAATAAAAATAAATAGTTATATTTAAATGAAATTGGAGGGAAAATAAAGTGAGGGTTTGATTGGGTCAAAAAGGGGAAAGATCTAGAAGGCCCGGAGGAAGGATAAATAGAGGGGTAACCATTTTCTTAGGAATTATGATTTGATCTCTCATTTTGGATTGCTCTTGGAGCCATTGTTTCGTTAGGGTTTATCAAAACCCTTCCACTGTTGCAATTTAGTTTCAGTGGTGCAATATCCACCCTAGATAGACAAGAGAGGACTCCATATATGATTTCTATTGGAGCTTCAATTGTGGTTATATTCAGTTAGAGATTGCACAAGGAGTTTGTGAAGTTTTTTCAGAAGAGGTTGATCTAGAATTTTGTAGGTGTCAGGAGGGTTTCAGAGAAACTATGGTTTAGGGTATCTCCGTGGGCCGAGTATAGGGTGTCTTGCAAGGCCCCGCTAGACAAACAACTGCGTCACGTTAGGACCTCTACAATCGAGGTTGCAATAGGCCATTTAGATCGGGTTTGTGAGGTTTACATGAGGGATTGGAAGGCTATAGACACTACTGAAGCAAAGTGTCATAGGGATTGGAGAGATTTGAAGCAGTGAGTATCATCAATTGGAATCATTCCATGTTTTCTTTGTATTGTTTATATTAGTAGATTTTTTTGTTTCCTTGGAGCCATTAGACTTCTGTGTTAGGAATATTTTGCAATTTTTATTACATCCATTATATATCCTTGTATTCTTCTGATTGGTGGTTTCAATCCATAATAAGGTGCAATGGTTATCTTCTTCATTTTCTGTGTAATGAATGAATGCAATATGTTTGACAATATTCTTATATGAGCAAACTATTTGTAAGGATTTAGCAACAACATTAATACAAAGTGTTTGACATATTTACACAAGGAGAAATAACATTTATTGGATAGAAAACATAAAATTCCCACCTAGCCTAGTTGGGGACATTACAATTAACAACAACCCTTGATATGGATTTAGGAGTGGAACGAACTGATTAATAGATAGAATACAATAAACGCAGAGATGGAAGAATAACACAAAAATCCAGTGAACAATATCTTCTATTAAATAATGAAATAGGTTGAAACTGTAAAACTGCAGAACTGAAACACTTGCTTGAATGGTGGTATCTATCTCTGAGAAGAGATGCGGTTGCTACAAGCATCCGTCTGAGTAGAAAATGGATTGCAATGAGGCTCCAGAGGCCTTTTTTGATATTACTCATGAATGCCAAAACCCTAGACATCCAAAAACCTAACCCTAGAAGGTGAAATGCCAAAACTTATGTGGGCCTTATGGGTAAGTTGGTGTAATTTGGTACCTCAACTTCCCAGGGTCATAACTTTTGCATACGACCTCAGTTTTAGGCACGTAATAGCCCGTTGGAAAGGTATTTTAGAGACCTACACATTCCATCATCAAAATCTGACTCTATCTATAGTTTGATAGTGGTGAGACAAAAAAACAACATTTAGGGCCCCAAAACGGCCCTGGAAGTACAACAAGATGCGTTGACATGAAAACATACGAAATAAGCCAATTGGAATAGGTGAGAGGACACCTGTATCCACCTGGAGGATGTGTGGGGCTTCAGACAAACCCAGAAGTGTAGAACCCACAATTATAAAGCAGTACAAAAGAACGTGATGAACAAAAAACAGACATGAGGAGCCAGTTGGAATAGGTGGGTGGCCACCAATATCCACTTGGATGAATCCTCCCCCCTTAGGAAGCAATGGTCTCCATTGCATTGATTTCCCCCATCAGGTGAGGAAAATTCTTCTGGATTTGGCCCTGGGTGAGCCACTTGCCTTGGTGTAGCAGTTTCCTTGCCTTGACAACCCAATAAAGATGGATCCTCTACTAGTGAGTGCCCTTGACTTGTGTGTCCATTATGTGATCAATGGATTCTTGTTCCATGCAGTCAGTGTTGAGATATGTTGGTGTCAATTGTTCTGTGATGTCGAAGGTGTCCAATAATGGTGGAAAATATGGCTGAAGGAGGTCCACATTGAATACTGGATGCAAGCCAAGGAAGGGTGGAGTGTTGAGCTCAAAAGAATTGCTACCCACAACCTTGGTGATAGTGTAAGGCCCATAACGAAGTGGGAGAAGGTTCTGATGGGACCTAATGAGATGCTCCATCTGCAAATGTAATCGGACTTTTTTACCAAGCTGAAACTAGTGTGGTACCCCATGTTGATCATGGCGTTGCTTGTACTTAGCATTGGATTTCTGCAAAATCTCCTAGACCTATTGGTGGACGTGATGAATCTGCTCAATGAATCTGTTGGCTTTGTCGATCGCAGACTTATCTGTTAAAGTTTTTTCTATTATTAGGTTACTTTCAATTTACTAGATAACAATAGCATAGACATGATCACTGAGAGAAACACAATCACAAGAGTACACAAGCATTTATCCTAGGAAACCCTCAAGGGGAAGAAAACCTAGAAAAACTTCCTTAATATAGATAGCCAATACAATGCCAAGATAATGAACCAGACAATAGAGAATATCCAACAATGAGAAACATGCCTCTCTCTCTTCCTTCTTCCGGCAACCGGCAACTGCAGCTTCCTTCAAAACTTGCGCACTAGATGAGTGAGTTGAGTGTGTGTCTAAATGAGGCGCTAGCCTCTCTTATTTATACAATTCTGGCACGTGTGGAAGTGTCTCTTCAATGGCAGGGACAACTTCTTCTTTTGGGTGGTTATAACCACCTTTAATATATTCTGGGGTCGACTTCTTATTTAGCATATTACAATTAGGGTTTGACCAATCCGCAAAAGGGGATTTGGTCAATTACAATGACCGACATGATCAATCCACAAAAGGGGATTGATCTAATCAATAATAAATATATTTTATCTTTATCCACGAAAGGGGATAAGAATATTCTTTGCAGTTACACAATATTTTAACACTCCCTCTTAACAAGAAGGATATTCTTTATCTTTTGACAAGTCACCGGATGTCAACATCAACTAGGTAGCAGCATCCACTGGATAACATCATCAACTGGGCAACATCATCAACTAGGAAACATCATCGACTGGATAATAGGAGGCATCAATATCTTCCACTTGGTCATATGGCATCATGATCACTAACTGGCATATCTATAAATCATTGAAAGTTTTGTTCTCTTTATCTTCACGCAGAAGATACTCTTTCTTTCTTTCGTCTTCACGCAGAAGATACTTCTTTCTTATCTTCACACAGAAGATGTCCTATGAGTTTTGCCTTTCCTTTTATATTCTCCCTTCTCTTGTAGTCATATATCTCACCCATCCACTGGGGAGGACTACTACCATAGCTTCACTTCTAGTCATCCCACATGAACTAGAGAAGCTAAGATGCTAGCCTGGGCAAGATTAGACTCCCTTTCCATGATCCGCGCAGGATCACAACACAAACCTCAATAGACAACTAACCATTCCACATGGTCAAGGTTTGTGTTCCAGGCTACTCAATTCTTGGCTAGAGGAGAGTATATGCCCGTTGCCCCTTGGAGAAACATCCACATTCCTCTCTACGAGGGTATTCTAGCATGTCCCTAGAGTATCCAAAACTCAACACTTGGACAGAGGCCAACCTTGGAAAATTTCTCATTCCCCTTCTCTATGAAGGTCTCTTCATTATATACGAAGGTCTACCTATGGGATTGCTCATTCCTTCTCTACGAAGGTCTCATCCTTCTCTATGAAGGTCTATCTATGGGATCTAAAAAATATCTTATTGTCCAAAATATTTCAATGGTATAATACCATGCTACCCATCTGCTAGGCACCATCCATCTACTAGATAACTTTCATCTTGATCAAAATATATGGGCACCATCCATCTTCTTTTCTAACTGCATCAAATCATGATCCTTCATTTTGAACTCGGAGACATGGCTCCCTCTTGCACCAAGCTAATAGCTTCTAGTCATCATCCTTGAAGTTTTCTTCTGTAATATCCTGGGTGCCTTCTTGAGTTTGAATATTTCTTTCTTTTTGTCTTCATACTGGATCAGCATGCTCCCTTTGCATCTATAAGAATGGTACTGAAGCAACCTGTAGTTAACTGCATCTCATCCACTATATCTGAGTATCCATATTTTTCTTCATCTTGAATATTTTTGTTATGCATCTTTAGGAGCCTCATGCTCCTATATGAATATCGGATATTGTCTGGTCTTCACTGACTGTCACCATATCATACGTCCTTGTCATGTTGTCTAACTTTTTCAATTCATGGCATAAGTTCTTTCTTCCAAGACTTGTAAACTTACTTACAATATGCTTTCTTTGTCACTCTCATGAGTGATCATACCTGAAATAAATATTTTATCTCTTTCTTCATCCTCTTCTTTGATACTTCCTTCATAAGTCTGCATAGACACTAAAGTAAAATGAGGTTAATTAACATTCTCACAAAAATCTAACTTGTAATTGTTGTAGGAAAATCTCCCTGCGGACAGGTAGATCGCCTCTGAGAACTTGACCCTAACTCTAGACAGAAAATGCTTAACGTGGACACTGACTTCCTTTCAAATCTATCTAAACTAACACATGAGAAGGAAGGATGACAAAAGTACCTCTTTACTAATGTTTGTCCCTGCACGCTCCGAGTTGCGCTCCAATCCTTTGCTCCTCATTGAGTTCTGCAGACAAACAAGATACAACCACTTCCTACTCTATTGATGTTAGCTTGAAAATAGATCTATCAATTAATGATAAGTTCATGTAACATTAGACACAAACTAGAAAGAAACAGGCCAAGCATGTCATATTGATGAGAATAATGACAACAGTACTTACAATCATAGATGCGAATGTGACAGCTTCGTCAAGTCCTCTTCGTCTAACCCTTGCCTGAAAGATCCACAACTTGGATAACAGCAGCTTCACTTATCACTCTCTTATGGCTGACTGTGTGTTTCCTCCAAGATCATAGGTCTCATACTAGCAGTTCTTCCCCCTTTCCACCATCATAGAGCCTGCTTATATAGGTTAAGAGGAGCTTAACCTCTTGAGTTATATTTAGAACAAGTTGGGAACTTCATCCTCAGATCAAGGATCTCTTGATGAAACCAAGAATTCGAATACAACTGCTTCCTAATCTCGAAAGATCCTCCCCTTATTCTCCTCAACGGGCCAACTACTGCCTCATATTAGGCAGTGCTCCTTTAGAAGGGGCATCAGAGCGTTGTAGCACTCCCTGGTAAGCTTTAGGGAAGCGCCAGCGCCTTCAAGATGAGTAGCGCTCCTTCAGAGGGGGAAGGGAAGCGTTATAACACTCCTTGAAGCCTTGTAGGGTAGCGCCAGCGCTCCTAAGGCTTCTATAGGGGAGCGCTCCCCCTCAAAACCTTTGTTTCAGAGCTCCCTTCAGGTGTTAAGAGTTATTTGACTTCAGTAAACTAGTTCTCCTTCTTCAAATCAAGCACATGAGATGTTTTAAGTGTCTCCTTAGTGTCGTCGGCATGGCAGTATGTTTGAACATCATTTGCGACACTTGTGACCAACTTGCGACACTTGCGAAAGTTGTAAGGAGGATGTGACACTTACGACAATTGAGAGGAAGATGCGACACTTATCCAGCTGAGTAATTTTGATGTGTAACAGATTGCCCCCCAAAGTATGAAGTTAGAAGATGCCAACTGATAACTGAAATACTTTGTACACGTCCAAGTGAGGGTATAGACTCGGAGAACCTGACAGAAGCTACACACAAACATCAACAAATATCATGACATATTTCAAAACCCAAGGCAGGCATACCTATGCTTGGGTGATCAAGACTTTGCAAGGTATGGCCGCCATAAAATACACTGCGGATCCATAATTGTATTGATAAAAAGGTATAGCCACCGAAGATACAATGTCGATCTATACTCTGATGACTCGGACTGATCGTAGCCACAAAGAATACACAGTGGATCTACAAGATGACAAGACATAGCCATGACCAATACAAAGTGGATCTATGTAACAGTGTATGTGTTCTGGTCCAATAAAAATTCCTTCGCAGCCCGGGCAAAGCATATATCAAAGTGATCGCTCAACCCAGGGTCTTCTTACCAATCCCAATATGGTACGAATCTGACCATGCGAATAGATGTCCTGATGTCGAACATGGCAGGAACCACTTGATTACCGATCAATGGTGTGAATCGTTAACAAGTGC
>ML809739.1:104077-128146 GCA_009831015.1 Picea engelmannii | reverse complement strand
TGTGGGCTGCGAATTTCCTTTGAAAAGTTTGGCCACTTCATCGCGATGTGGGCAGTCTCGAGTGTAGTGATCATCACCACAAATGAGACATGGGAATTTCGGTTTTCGTTGCGGTTGTTTTCCGGCAGCAGGGGTTTGTGGTTGGGTTTTGGGTTGTTCGTTGTTATTGTTCTTCTTTGGTTTGTTTCTCGCTTTCTTCTTGCCCCCAAGTTGTTGTGAAGGGGTCGATTGGACCGCATTCACATCTGAGACCTGAGTTTGAGGGGGGGTAGAAGAGGGTGCAGTCGAACTGGAAGCAGCCGCCGAAGTGGGTCGCTGGATCATTCCAGTAGACTGGGTAGCAGATT
The DNA here is from genome assembly GCA_009831015.1 of Picea engelmannii. Lineage (NCBI taxonomy): Eukaryota > Viridiplantae > Streptophyta > Pinopsida > Pinales > Pinaceae > Picea > Picea engelmannii. The sequence continues at coordinate 127,799 of ML809739.1, read as the reverse complement.
GGGTTTTGACGGAGCCAATAACTCCATCCGCATGCGAAGCAGTCGATGGTTTGGATGGATCGTTAGTGTCACGGGTAGCGTTCGGTATCAACTCATATAGAGTACCAGATTGTGAATAGACTAAGTCTAAGTACTGAGCTCGGGAAATGGCTTCTTCCTCAGTGACTACACCACCCATGGAAACGTCATGAGCAATCTGGGGTAACAATGATTTCGTGAACCATTCCGCTAACAATTGGTCAGGAATGACTGCTTTGATTAGCCTTCGTCGTCGTCTCCATTCATGAATATGGTCGGAGATGTGTATGGAAGTTGTCTGACGAAGGGAGGTTAATAGTTCAGTACCCGTCTCGTATCGAATGGGTAGTTGGAAGTGCGTGAGGAAGGACATGGCGAAGGAGTTGAAATCGTGAAAAGATGCACGTGGTAATTCAATATACCATTTCGTTGCGGAACCCGTAAGTGTTCGTTGGAAAAGACACAAACGAATCGAATCGTCCATGAGGGAGTTGGATGAACACCACAAATGGAAAGTCATCACATGGTTGTTCGGGTCTTCTTCAGACTTTTCGTCGAATTTTGGGATATCAAAAGGAAGTTTAGCTGGAATAGCTGGCCAAACCGGAGAATGATAAATAGGATCATTCGTTAACCGAGACAAGTCTGGAAGATCCAGGGTAGCTAGAAAAGGTAGTTGTCGGTTAACCTGTGGGTAATGTTGGTGTGGCAGAGGGACACCAGTAGGGCCCAATACTGGGTTATGTGGATAATTATAACTAGTGGGCCCTCTCATGTGAGGTTGGTTTTGGCCAAGGTACACAAGATTTGAGATGTTTTGAGAAGTATGTGTGAGCGGAGGATAACTGGATGGGTTTTACGGGTTATAGGGTGGGTTTGGCATTTGTCCATAAGGGGGTTGTTGCCGAGTCTGAACATTTTGTCCTGCCGAGAAATGTGGGTTTCCTTGAAAAGGGACGCTCCATAGATTGGGTGTGGCGGACACATTTTTTCCTTGTGGTTGATGGTAGACTCTGGATTGAGGCTTCCCCCCAACATGAGGGTGCAACCTAAATGGAATTTGTCCTCCGGTGGGAGGATGCCCCCCAGCATTAGGGTTCCCTCTGAATGGAATTTGTCCTCCGGTGGGAGGATGCCCCCTAGTTTGAGGTAGAGTTCCCAGGATTTGAGAGCCAGACGTCAATGACTGACCGGTGCCGCCGATCGGGTTAGGACCACCAAGATCGGTCCCTCCGGGTTGTTGGATAGGTATGGAACTTCCCGGTATAACTTGGGTAGTGGTTTGGGCAATGGTGGCAGTAGAAGCATTCAGTGCCCTAAATCCAAAAGGAAGTGTAGGTCTTGATGTTATAGGTGTGCCAATCGGAGCTTGGTTAACTACTGCGTTACCGGCGGGGATAGTCGGAATGTGTGGGGCCATTGTTGAATGGGCCGTCTGGAGGGGAATAGTAGACCTTGGGCCAACGGATGGTGTGTTTGGACCAACGGGTGGTGTGGCTGTGAAAGTGGTGGTACCGGTGAAATGATTTGGAAGTACGGTATAGGAAAAAGGTATGTCGGCACCTTCCCCTGTTCCATAAAGGTCTCGCACCAAGCGTGGTGGACTTCGAACAACGTCTGCGGTCCAAAAAGGGTCATTGGCTAAAGGGTTTTGAGAAGACTCAGCCGGAATGTCAGAAGGATTAACGACAACAAATTCTCCAGCGGAATTCAGGTGGAGGATCTGTCATTCGTATCCCTCCGGAATGCGGTAAGCTTCCGGAGATTATGAAACAATTCTAAAATTCTCCAAAGGAATGGGAACTTCTTCCTGGGATGTTGTAGTATTTTGAAACTCGCTCTGTTGAGGAGATTCCTCCATAGAATGAGGGGGTAAAGGGGTGTTTCCTTCCATATTTTCTAGAGGAAGTCCCTGTAGCCTCCACGAGCAGCATGGAGGGTCGATGTTGGCGAAGAAGAGTCGGTGAAAGAGATCTATGGCCAACTAACGAAAAGAAACAACGCACGCTAAAAAAAAATCTAAGAATCGCAACCAAGCAAACAGGACCTTCTTTTGATGGTTGTACTAGTTGGTGATGAAATCCAACGGCGCGTGATCAAGTCTAGAAGGGGCGGGGATAGGGTGGAACAGTTACAATGGAGACCTACTTAACAGACTTACGCCTTGGTGGAAGCTTCCACACAGTAATTGTGGATTTACCCTCCAAGGAGCCCGAGTGAGTTTGACCAATGTCTGCTCCAGGTACAGTGAGACTTCCTGTCACTGTCACCTTGTGTAAGACCCTAAATATTATGGCCACTAAGGTTACCAATTCGCAGTCAGCCCCTAGGCGGGAACAGTCGAAATTCCGATCCGAATGTACGGGCAGGGTATTGAGCCCGAAATCAACTAAAAGGCTTCCACGCAGTAATTGTGGATTTACCTCAAAGTGATCCCCATAATATGATCTGACCACCACAATCAGTTAAACCACGGAGGGTTAGTCCACGTAGCTTACCCGAATGCGACCTCGTGCGTAACCCCTGTGTGAGAGGGGGATCCCAGGTAGACTTATACGATAACTGGATTTGACTCTCCCTAACTCAGGATGCTAGTGTTTGTTTTGGAAACTTTGGAGAGTTATGCTCACAGCCTAATCCAAAGTACTAAGCCTATTCTACTGTTGGTGGAGGATCCTAGAAAAGGAAAAGTTCCAAATAATTTTTAATTAGCGTTGATTTTTATGGTTGTTCTTTATGCAAAGGGGTGCATGGAAGTGAAACAAATGGAATTATGACTCAGACCCAAAGAATGCATTGAATATGATAAGCAGTCATTTCTTTTCGATGAACATCTATCTAAGGGAGAGAGAAAGTTCTTTTCACTAACAAGCACTATTAAGGAATGTCCTCAAACAATTCTTTTTCTTAATCAAATCCTGTTGCAATGCTAAAACTTTTGAGATGCCTTCTAATATGCACAATCAATCATGCAGATGTTTTTTATTGTTTGCATATGAATAATGATCAATTCAACACAATGCTCGTCTTGCTAATTATCTTCTTGTATGAATGAAAACCAAACTAGCACAAGCAAAAGTCATACAAACAATACACCCTTTTGTTGCAATCAAAACGAAAAGAGAAAGAAAAGAAACAATCAAAGATAAAAACAAACTTCACACCCAAAAGAAAAGGTTGAAGAACAATGATCTTGACTAAAATCAAGATGAAGAGGTCTGTAGGCCTTTGATGACCTTCACCAAGGTGTTTACTCAGTTAACAGAGAGAAAGACAATGCATGGGTCTCGGACTCCAATCAACAGAAAAAACCAATAACAATAGTGAAGAAGGCTACAGAATCCAAATAGTAAGATGTTCGTTCTTCAAAAAGACAGATGTCAAGGCTGAAAGGGAAGAAACATTGACTCACAAGGTTACTCAGCAGAGGAGACACAGAGGCAAAAACCCAGAAAAAGCAATTCTGGAAGGTTTTCGAGCCAAAGGAGGGTTGGCACTTTGTTGCCAAAGGCAAGGAGCGTTATAGCACTCTGTTATAGCTATGAGGGAGTGTTGGTTCTCTGTTAACACTAGGACAGGGGCGTCGGGGTCTAAAACTCCTAGAAATGTCAAAAAATCAAAAAAATTGCAATTCAATTCCGACAATTATGCTGAGTATGATGAGGTAAGGAGTCAATCAGCTCATGAAACCAATCAAAAGAGGAGTGAACCAGGTCTGAAACAATCAAGGGGTAAAACTAGGTCAATGAGGAGAAATCAAAACAAGAAGTTTCGATTTGAGGCTATCTCCCCAGTGGAGTCGCCAGTTTCTGTTGTAGGAAAATCTCCCTGCGGACAGGTAGATCGCCTCTGAGAGCTTGACCCTAACTCTAGATAGAAAATGCTTAACGTGGACATTGACTTCCTTTCAAATCTATCTAAACTAACACATGAGAAGGAAGGATGACAGAAGTACCTCTTTACCGATGTTTGTCCATGCACGCTCCGAGTTGTGCTCCAATCCTTTGCTCATCGTTGAGTTCTACAGACCAACAAGATACAACCACTTCCTACTCTATTGATGTTAGCTTGAAAATAGATCTATCAATTAATGATAAGTTCATGTAACATTAGACACAAACTAGAAAGAAACAGGCCAAGCGTGTCATATTGATGAGAATAACGACAGCAGTACTTACAATCGTAGATGCGAATGCGACAGCTTCGTCAAGTCCTCTTCGTCTAACCCTTGCCTGAAAGATCTACAACTTGGATAACAGCAGCTTCACTGATCACTCTCTTCTGGCTGACTATGTGTTTCCTCCAAGATCATAGGTCTCATACTAGCAGTTCTTCCCCCTTTCCACCATCATAGAGCCTGCTTATATAGGTTAAGAGGAGCTTAACCTCTTGAGTTATCTTTAGAACAAGTTGGGAACTTCATCCTCAGATCAGGGATCTCTTGATGAAACCAACAATTCGAATACAACTGCTTCCTAATCTCGAAAGATCCTCCCCTTATTCTCCTCAACGGGCCAACTACTGCCTCAGATTAGGCAGTGCTCCCTTAGAAGGGGCATCAGAGCGTTGTAGCGCTCCCTGGTAATATTTAGGGAAGCGCCAGTGCCTTCAAGATGAGTAGCACTCCTTCAGAGGGGGCAGGGGAGCGTTATAACACTCCTTGAAGCCTTGTAGGGGAGCACCAACGCTCCTAAGGCTTCTATAGAGGAGCGCTCCCCCTCAAAACCTTTGTTTCAGAGCTCCCTTCAGGTGTTAAGAGTTATTTGACTTCAGTAAACCAATTCTCCTTCTTCAAATCAAGCACATGAGATGTTTTAAGTGTCTCCTTATTGTTGTCGGCATGGCAGTATGCTTGAACATCATTTGTGACACTTGTGACCAACTTGCGACACTTGCGAAAGTTGTAAGGAGGATGTGACACTTACGACAATTGAGAGGAAGATGCGACACTTATCCTGCTGAGTAATTTTTACGTGTAACAATAATGATAAAGTATTGAAGTAAACAAGATACTAGAAATAAACATGAATACTTATCTTTTGTTTTTGTGGGGGGAGGCTCCACGAACTCCACCATTTGCTATCTTTCTTCAAATCAATTATCTTCAACTTAAAGTGCATAATCCTTAATTTATGCTAAAGCTTTCTTTGAGGGAGGAGATTCTTCTTCCTCTGCCACATGTGCTTGATGCTTTATTTTCCCTTTTCCTTGAGGACAGTCATAGGAAAAGTGTCCCAACTTTTGACAGTTGTAGCATGTGATCTTTGAAACATATTTCTTCTTGTCTAGAACTCTTACGGAGTTAGCTTCTTTATTGTTCCTTCTGAAGGAACTTCTTTTGTTCTTTTCAACTGTAAGAGCTTCCTCTTCGTCAACAATTAATCTCTTTTGTTGGTCTGCAAGTCTAGATTCTTCGTGTGTGCAATCTGCCCATAACTTATCAAACTTGGGTAACTTGCTTCTTGCACACACTCCTTGTACAAAAGGAATCCAAAATGTTGGAAACCCATTTAGGGTTGTGGTTACAAGATTCTTGTCACTAATGACATCTCCAATAGTTGCAAGCTGATCTCTGATCTGAGAAACTCTCATAAGGTGGGATGTGACAGATTCTGAGTTGTCCATCTTCATATTACGAAGTTGATTTCTTAAGGTAAGATTCTGGCTAATGTCTTTGCTTTCATATAACCTACTGAGTGCTTCATACATTTGCCTTGTTGTCTGTAATTTGGATATATGAGGGATCAAGTGATCTTTTACTGAATCTGACACAATTCTCTTTGATTTCTTTTCATTCTTCTTATGCTTGGTATTTTTCTCTTCTTCATCTGGTTCTGGTACACCCACTGTAACATGTTCTAGGAGATCATTCTTGTCTAGAATCATATGCAACCTATGCTTCCAAGATATGAAGTTTCTATATCCTTCCAGCCTGTCTTCTACCCCCATGCTGATAACCATTGTTTCTTGCAGTAGAAACCCTAGCCCTTCGGGCTATAGAAATAATAAAAAATCAAATTTCTTGGATCTGAAAACTGAACTCACCAAAAGATGCGCTGGACTGAGGCGAGTATGTTGGTATAGTCAGATTTCTGAAAATCCAAATTTTACCCCTTCAAACTTCATTTGCGGATTTCTGGACTAGTGCTTCTGGTTTTTTGGTACTTCTGGTACTCTGGTACTCTGGTTTTCTGGTACTTCTGGTACTTTGTGAAAACTAGGGTTTCACTTTCCGGGAGATCTAGCCATTGAAAATGTGCATTGAAGATGCCAAAATATTCCTTGAGGTAGGGCGCACCTTTGTAGATGGATTTGGGGCTGAAAACCTTCTTCAATAAAAAGCCCTAATTTTCATGTGCGGCAACAGTGACATTTTTCTCTTTCCTTTGAAAGATGCTCTCTTCAGATTAGCTCTAATACCATGTTAAAGTTTTTTCTATTATTAGGTTACTTTCAATTTACTAGATAACATTAGCATAGACAGGATCACTGAGAGAAACACAATCACAAGAGTACACAAGCATTTATCCTGGAAAACCCTCAAGGGGAAGAAAACCCAGCAAAACTTCCTTAATATAGATAGCCAATACAATGCCAAGATAATGAACCAGACAACAGAGAATAACCAACACTAAGCAACATGCCTCTCTCTCTTCCTTCTTTCGGTAACCGACAACTGCAGCTTCCTTCAAAACTTGCACGCTAGATGAGTGAGCTGAGTGTGTGTCTAAATGAGGCATTGGCCTCTCTTATTTATACAATTCTGGCACGTGTGGAAGTGTCTCTTCACTGGCAGGGCCAACTTCTTCTTCTGGGTGGTTATAACCACCTTTAATATATTCTGGGGCCTCTTTAATATATTTTGGGGCCGACTTCTTATTTAGCCTATTACAATTAGGGTTTGACCCATCCGCAAAAGGGGATTTGGTCAATTACAATGACCGACATGATCAATCCACAAAAGGGGATTGATCTAATAAATAATAAATATATTTTATCTTTATCCACAAAAGGGGATAAGAATATTCTTTGCAGTTACACAATATTTTAACATTATTAAGGGAAGATTATGTCTGTGCGATGGCAAGAGGAAGTGCAAGATCAATGGGTCCCAAGGGTTGGAATCCCAGACCCACTTGAAATGGGATATGGATGGTGGCACTACAGAGAGCCTTGTTGTAACTGTGTTGGACATATGGGAGACTCTCTTCCCATGTTCGTGGATGCTTATAATTGTACATGCACAGGATGTGCAAAATCATCTGATTGACTACCTCTTTTTGGCCATCGGTTTGGGGGTTGAAAGCAGTGGATTTTGTGAGCTTGGTGTCCAACAGAGACCAGAGACTTGACCAAAATGTGTTGAGGAACTTGTTGTCTTGATCTGAGATAATGGTTTGTGGTATCCCAAAGTGAACCCACACTCATTCGAAGAATAGCTTGGCAGTATCTGTTGTTGTGAAATTCTTCTTACAGGCTGTGAGGATGGCCATCTTCAAAAACCGATCAATGAGCACAAGCATGTAGTCATTTCCTTGTTTGGTGGACGACAAGCCAGATATGTAATCCATTGAGATGGATTCCCAAGGCTTCTCGGGAATAGGAAGAGGGGTGTATAAGCATTTCTTCTTGATAGCTGGCTTGGAAATGGAACAGGCAGTGCAAGATCTGATATACTTGCTAACGTCTTGTCGAAGTTTTGCCCAATAAAAAATGTTTCTGAAGAACGACCATTGTTTTCTCTACGCCAAAATGTCCTGCCACCTAACTGTAGTGGGATTCCCAAATCATCTTTGCACACTCTCTTTTAGGAACACAGAGATGGCCCATGTGGCATAAGAGTCTGTCTTGAATGTGAAAATCGGTGATAGTTGTGCCTGTACCCAAGAGATGATAGGTGGTGGTGAAGTTTGGATCTTGCTGATAAAATTGGGGCCACTCATATGATTCATGTCCACGGGAATGGAGAATAGTGGTGAGTGCAGCCACATGAGGCCGAATGAGGGAGTCAGCAACATGATTGGAGATACCTGTCTTATACTTGATGTTGAGATGGAATTTCTACATGTTGGTGGACCACTTCTGATGGCGGTCATTCTGGAATTCCCCCTATGTCTGTATGAACTACAGAGGCTTGTGATCAATGTGTATGATCGTCTCTTTCCCCAGAATGTAATGTTTTCGTTGACAACATGCTTGTACAATGGAATACATTTCCTTGTCATAGGTGGGGTATTTCTGAACAATATCGGAGAGTGTCTCACTATGGTATGCCACTGAATGCCCGCGCTGAGTGAGAAATGTGCCCACAACATAGTTAGATTCATCAATCTCAATCTTGAATGGTTATTACAGGTCGGGCAAGGATAGTACTAGAGATGAGCACAAGCAATGATTTAGATCATCGAATGCTCGTTGTTTCTCTTTCCCCCACATGAACTTGGCCCTACCACCTCCTTTGGTCTCCTAGTTGAGGGCCCATGCAGTATGGGAGAATCCCAACACGAACAGTCGGTAGAAGTTGGCTAGTCCCAAAAATATCTGAATCTCAATCAGTGTGGTCGGGGATAGCCAGTCACAGATGACTTGGATATTAGCTGGATCAACATGTAACTCATTCTCGTCAACAATGTAGCCCAAGTATTGGACCTTGTTCATGCCAAAAGAGCATCTTTCCAAGTTGGAATAAAGCTTGTGTTGTCGCAAAGTGCTCAAAACCTGTTGAATATGCAACATGTGTTCCTCCCACGTTGTTCTGAAGATGAGGATGTCATCCAAATATATTGCCACAAAGGAGTTGGTGAAGGGTCTCAATACATCATCCATCAACCTCATGAAAGTGGTTGGTGCATTTGTTAAGCCAAAGGGCATGACTACCCATTCGTAGAGACCTTATTTAGACTTGAAGGTTGTCTTCCATACATCAATTGGTTCAATGGGAACTTGGTGGTAGCCAGACTTTAGGTCAATCTTGTTGAAGAACTTTTACCCCTTGACTTGCTCAAGAAGGTCATCAATCCTGGGAATGGGGTAGCGGTTCCTGACTATGATTTTTGTTAAGCCTATGTAATCAATGCAGAGTCACCAAGTCCCATCTTTCTTCTGCACCAGTACAATCGGGCTTTCGGAAGGGGAGATTATGGGTCTTATGTGACCCTTTTGAAGAAGCTCTCAGATATGACGCCTAATTTCCTCATTTTCCATCAGCGAGCATTGATAGACTGGTCCATTAGGTAGAGGTGTGTCAGGGGTCAGATCAATTGGATGCTTGACTTGAAAGTGTGTCGGTACCCCTGTAAATGAGGAGAAGATGTCTCTGTATTCTTCCACGATCCCATCCACTTGCTTCTACTACAAATATAGGTGTTGTGTATAGGCCATGGATGTGGTGATGACCTTCTGCTTACTGTGAGCACGGATCACAAAGAAGACGAACTTCCCGGTCTGTGAAATGACCTTACTGTATTGCTTAGCAAAGATTAAAGAAATAACAGTAGGCAGTGCTACCTCTAGGATTCTGTATAATTGTCTACATAAAGTAATAATAAAACTATGGGGTCTAGAATCATACAAAACCTGATGGTTCCAAAAATATGGTTTTCCTAAAAGAACATCACAAACTTCAAGGGGATAAATATCACACAATACCTCATCTTTGAAAGTCTTGATGTCGTAGGGAAGATGACACTATTGGATGACACGAAGATCTCTTCCTTAGCGAAGCTAGCTGATGGTGTAGGGTTGTGGGTGTGGTGTTGTTGGCAGGTCTAGCCACTTGACGACCTATGTTGAAATCAAGTTCTTCTGACTACCGCTATCGGCAATGAAATGAAGTGGAGCCCCCTTTACCCACATCTGCGAGTGAAAGAGGCGTTCCCCTTCCTCTGGTTCTTCTGGTTTTCTTGGTCGAACTTTAGTGGTAGCGACAGTGGCACTGGGTTCAAGATCGATAATCTGCTTCCCTCCTTCAGGATTTGACCGGGAATCAGAATCGACCTCTGACTTGGAATCCTTCAGCTCGACCACGAGGGACTTCTTGGAGCAACATTCTTCGGTGTTGTGCCAAGGAATTTTATGGTACTCACACCATTTTCCTGTGTCCTTCTTCGTCTTCTCATTTCCCTTCTTGTGTTGCAGCTTGGATTTGTTTTCCTGAGGGCGGCCATCTCGAATTGGTCCCTTTTTGTGTGGGTTGGGGCTTCCTTTTCCCTGCTTCGGTTGTGAGGGGTTTGCAGATCCAAACTCTCACATTTTCTTCTTAAATTTATGCTTGATCTTGACAGTGTATCTATAAGTCATGCCCAATGAGGCGATGTCCAGGAAATCCATTTACGTTTGAATGTATCTATGAAAACAACCATAGTATTTGAGCACCAGATGATTCTCACAGTATTTGATACTCAATTTGGTGCGTAGGGTATGGAAAATATTGGTGAAATTTGGTACTGTCTGGTCCCTTTCTTGACGTAGGGTGGTCCATCTCGTGTACTGGTCCTCGTAGCTTCCAACAAGGTAGTATTGTTCTTTAATGGAATCCCAGAAGGATTCCCATGTAGGGGCCACCATAAACATTATAGATTCCTCCATGGCCCTTTGCTCATAGTAAGTATCCCACCAGCATTTTACTTCGAGAATGACCTTGAGGAGTGCAAACGTGATCTTTTCCCTATCGAAAAAATTGTGGACCGAAAATATCCTTCGAGCAGATTCAACCATTTATCTACAACATCTACATCTATCAGTCCTTCAAATAATGGAATATCTAAATTTACATGTACCTTGAAGGGGGTTGCATGGCCGCTTGATGAAGATGCTTCTCTCATGGGCAGCCACCGAAGGATCTATACGAAGTTGTCCATTATTCTGTTCCGTTGTCGTGCAAGGGCTTCCTTGAGCAACATTTTAATATGATCTCCTGCTCTATCATATTTCTTTTCGTCCCCGTGGGTTTTTGTCGAGCTCACTGCGACCGATATTGTAATGGCGCGATTGGTTTGAGTCCCAACTTCTTGTACCCAGATCTTGTCAGGGACATGCACAAAGAAAAATAAATGAAGAGCAGACCACTTGGATACCATTGATCCAGATTTAGTAGAGGAATGAAATGATTAAGAGACTAAATACAATAAACACAGAGATATGAAGAATAACACAAATATCCAGTGAACAATATCTTCTATTAAATAATGATATAGGATAAAACTGTAAAACTGCAGAATTGAAACACTTGCTTGAATGGTGGTAGCTATCTCTGAGAAGACATGTGGCTACTACGTGCATTCATTTGAGAAGAAAATGGATTACAATGAGGCTCCAGAGGTCGTTTTGATATTACTCATGAATGCCAAAACCCTAGACATTAAAAAACCTAATCCTAGAAGGTGAAACACCAAAAGTCATGTTGGCCCTATGGGTAAGTTGGTGTAATTTGGTACCTCGACTTCCCAGGGTCGTAACTTTTACATACAACCTCTATTTTAGGCGCATGATAGCCCTTTGAAAAGGTCTTTCAGAGAGCTACACATTTTGCCATCAAACTCTAACTTTGTCTACAGAATGTGGCGAACCAATAAAACAACATTTAGGGCCCCAAAATGGCCCTGAAAGTACAACAAGATGTTGTGACATGAAAACACACAAAATAAGCCAGTTGGATTAGGCGAGAGGCCACCCATAACCACCTGGAGGATGTGTGGGGATTCAGACAACCCCAGAAGTGTAGAACCCACAATTACAAAGCAGTATAGAAGAACATGTTGAATGAAAAACGGACACAAGGAGCCAGTTGGAATAAGTGGGTGGCCACCAATATCCGCCTGGATCAACCCTTTTACACTTGTGTTCAAAATCGACATATTAAGTATGCCAAGTCTATATATGGTGGTATTGCACTTTTTCATCCAAATAACCTATGTATTTGCAGATGTGACTCAATCTAGATCTTATCATTCACCTTAACGCATTCATTTGCTAATGACAAAGAAATAAAAATACTAATGGAAGCAGTTACCATTTTCTCACAAAAGGGGCACATAATACATTCGTTCACCTTAGGGTGTTCCTGTATTTCGTATTAGTGATTTAATAATTTATTTAAGAAATCCAATGCTATAATCAAACCAAAACTTTGTAAATTTGCATTTCAAGACAAGGAAATGAAAAAGTAACACAATAGACCATCTAAAATTCAAATGCTTGTCCATTGAGAAGTGATAAGATGTTAATATTATTATCTTTAGAGACAAAACAAGCTACAGATTATATAACAAACTATATATTAAATTACCCATAAAATGCTACAAATCATAAAGAAGAAACCATATACTGAGATATGTAAATCATATTCTAGCTCTACAGGACACAATCAAATCACAAATATTAAAATAACTAATAAAAAAAAGAACAACTACGTGTCCTAGATGGTGGGTCCTTGCCAGCTGGTAGCATGCTAAGAAACTTATAGTAAATATATTAAAAGAACACTGTGGATTTGAATTGATACTTTGTATTAAAATAGAGTTCCAAGTTTACATCGTACGCATCAATACATGCCTTGGTTTTGAAAAATAGTAACAACAAATCATGGATGCTTACAACTTCAAATTGATAGTTACAGTATTACTAGATCTCAAACTAAATTGCTAGCTTTTCATTACATCAAGGATTTACATATATAGAGAAAAACCTAAGAAAGGCAATGAGAACATCCCCTGCACTCTCGTGAACCAGAGCATCCAACATGGTGAAGGTAACAAATGAATCATCTATATCTGATTTCACATGATTCATCTAGAAAATCTTATCAAATGTGGAGAAATCGATCCAAGTGGTTCTGATCCATATGTTATTCATATTACATGAAATGCATATGAATAACAATCAGGGATAATTTTAAGAATGAAAAATTATATTAAAATGTAGAAACATGAGCTAATCTTACTAGTCCTTAATCTGAAAAATGTAAAATGTTTGGCGATATTTTTGTAAAAACATTCAAATTTCTAAGGATTTTATATTGTTTCTACAAAATTTTGGTGATTTTTAAGGTAAAATAATTTTATTCTATGGAATTTCGGCGAATCATTTTTTATAAAAAATGGAAATTGGCAAATATTTTTTTGGGAAAAAACATGGAAAATTAGCCCATTGGAAAAACTTATCCCATCAAATCATCTATGATAGCAATTTCGTTATCTGTAGGATCTCGTTGGTGGCCTAAACATTGGAAGACTTTGACCTTTTGTTTGAACGAAACCTTGCATTCACTTGGAAGATCATGAGGTCGAACCAAAGGAAATGAACCATGCTGGGGGTTAGATATTCAAAACCCATGTGACCATTTTCCCCCTGGTCACGCGCACAGGTATGAACCTATGAACTCAGGTACCGAAACTCCATAGTAGTGCAAGAACTAAACTGAAATTCTTCATTAGTAAATGTTAGTTCAAAAAATCATTAAAATCTATCAAGAATGTAGGAAATACATTAAAATAAGAAACCATTACCTTTAAATGCTTGTTGCAAAGTTTAAAGATTAGAAGAATGGATTTCTAGGATAATAGGGCCATGTTTAGGTATAAAAGTGGAATGGTATTGGAAAAAGAGGTGTTTTAATTATGAAAAAATGGGAGGCCAACATCTTCCCCACAGTTGTTTACTTGCATGTCCTCATGCAAAAATCATGCTCACAAAATTAAAGCATCCATGTATGGCTAAGAGAGCCTAGCTGCATTAATCAAAATGTCGAGACCCCATCTTGCCCCAGGGTTATTGTTATAACCCTAAATTTATCTACACATGCATACATGGCCTTGGCCCTCTTACTTGCATTTTTTTCCAAACTACTGTTGAGTTGCTCTTCTTAAAAACCATTTTTTTGAAGATGTACGCGCCCTACTCCACTACTGTCTGCGTGCATACACTTGTTGCACCACTACAACCCGTGTACATACGCATGTTGCACCATTATAGCTCGCGTATACTTGCAAAAGTTGCAAGGAATTCGTTGAGATTACGGGTTATTGTGTAGTTTCCCAACTAATCCACTGCCTATAGCCCGCCACCCAACCGAATAACCATCCTTTTGGCATATAAAAAGAGGTGTTGGGGTTGCATTTTAAATCTAGACATAAGAATAGTGAAACTCTACCCGATTTCACATCCCCTCCTTGCCCAAGTCATTGTAGCCCTTTTGTGAGAATTGCCTCAACATTCCCCCATTAGTCGCTTCTTCCTACATCAGAACCGATTCACTTCCCAAGAAGAGATCAGAAGTTTGAGAGGAGAAGCTTATATAAATGTGCAATTGGAGCTTGGTGAAGAGGAGTCCGGACCAAGTTCGTGGAGTGGTAGTCGGCTTTGATTGTAAAGGTATAATCATTGAGTTATTAATAAAAGAATTACTTTTCCTGTCCCAAATCATGGTGTACTGAATGTTTTATTGGTTTATGTTTTGACATTCTAACATCTAACCCTAATTTGTGTATGGAATAGCATGCTTGTCATTTCCTGTTTGTCAATCTTTGGATGCAGGTCAGCCCTGGGAGGAGGCGTGCAGTCAGCGAAACTTCCAAGCGCGAGGAGGTCATCACCAGACATGGGATCCGATGTATAGTTACTCGATCTCCTTTTTCTTGCTTTATTTACATGATTTTTGGTATGTTTGGGGTATTTTAGAGAAGCAGTTGACTTTTAGACGGTTAATTGATCTGCCTACATTCTGAACCCTGGTGTAGTCATAGGGGGGGTTTTCCCGCTAGCATAACTGGCGACCATACTGGGGAAGCCTCTAGGGGTTTTTAGGGGATTTTGGATTGTCTGATTGGTTTTTCTGCCTTTCGAGTTTCTGTTGAGTCTTCTGAGTCTTTTAAGGGATTCTGGTCAGCATCATGTGCCATACCAGTTCTGCCTGCCCTATAAGATTGTTTGTTTTCTTTCTTTTTTAAGGAAGTATAGAGGTGTATGTGCCCTGCTTTGGGTCATCCCGCGTACATACGCGCCCTTCTCAGTAAAAAACTCGCGTACATATGCAGGTTGCTGAAGCAACAATAGCATACCTGGTTCAATATTTTTTTTTTGAAAAGAGGTAGCCAACCTCTTTACTAATTGAGGTTTATACTTCTCAGGGTTTCTTGACATAGTTCAGAGTCTCTGTTTTTACAACCATAGCTTGGGTTAGAATTCAGTTACTTGTCTTTTTGAAGATTCTTGTGTTTACTTTTGAAAGGGTTTCAAGCGAGTCTTTGAATGATTTATCTTCCTGTTTGGTTTCTTTTATGATTTCCTGTGATCCGCAGTAGGCCAAAGATCTATTTCAGTCTTGTCTTGTTGTTCTTTTTACCCCTTTCATTTTCTTTGAAAAAGAGAAAAAAAGTTTTATTTCATTTTTTTCTGTTTGAAGCAATTTTAAAAAAAAAACATAGATTTTTCATTTTCAGTTTGGTAAAGTAGTTGGAGTTAGTTATTGTACTAGAAAGGAAAAAGAGTTCAATTTTTAAGTTCTTTATTGATTTCTTGAAACTTGAGTAGCTTGTAGTCAAGTGAAATTTCATTTTAAGTCTTCTTTTTAAAGATCTTGAAAAAAGTTAGCTGAAGAAAAGTTGGTTACAAAGAGTTAGTTGTAAATCTTTACTTTTGACTAGAAGTAATTTTTCTTTCAAGTTTTGTCTTTTTCTCCTCTTTTTGTCTCCCATAACATCACTATTTTCATCGTCGTATCCTTTGATTTAATCAAGCCATTAAAACGAAAGCTAAACCTAAAATTAATTAGACTTTTATGTTTGTAGGGTCAACCAACTAGTTTAGGGTTAGGGCCTTGAATTAGGTTGGAGAGGAAACTCTTCAAGGTTGTTAAACAAACATTGGAGTCAAATCTAGGGAGTGTTAAATTCCATTGACATGAAAGTTATGTAAGACTCCCCTATAACACAGGGGCTAAACACGAGGTCACGTGAGGAAAGGCAGCAAAGATAACCCCTCCAAAGTCGAACTAAATGTATTGGGGAAGACATATTGAGGATCTTTCATGGGAATACTATTGCCTGCATTTTCCTACCGAGCTTCATGGACCTCAAATTCGTTCGAGATCCTCTGTTGTCTTCCAGGCCACTTTCTTTCGATACCCTTGATAGGTTTTAGACTTGTTATCCTGCTCATTGCGGTCCACCCGACTGTCGACTATACCCGCCCGGTGACTATTTGTGAGCTGGAAAATTGGTTGCCTATATTATAAAGGACTTACACAAGTGACTGCGGGGGTATATCGTGGTACCTAGGGAAGACGTCGGGTCACACTTTGCAGAGTATACCCAGAGGGTTATTCCATGTTCGAGTTGCACTTGCACTGGTAAGTTTCTTTAGTGTTGGATGGCGTAACTGTCCTTCCTACTAGATAGTGGTTTGCTTGATTTATCTTATAGGAAATTTTTTAGTGTGTTCTTGGTTTTAAACGATAGTTAAAGCTTTATTGTGTTCTTGATCTTTTCACAAAGTGGAAGATCAAGATCTCGGTCGATCACGAAGGCTTCAAAACCTGTCGGCGGTTGCATTAGAGCCACCACCTCCACCATTACGATGAAGACTTGACCAACAAGGGTCGTTCAAAGCGACCAGGCCGTAGGAAACTGTGCCCGAGCCTGCTCTGAGAGGAGATTACTCAACTCCAAAGGAACCTACTGTTTTAGAACTTGGAGTGGAAGATCTTGGGCCATCCAACCCTCGGATCATCGACTTGTCATCGCCAATAATAGTACAAGTTGTCCCTCCTAAGGTGACACCTGTCGAGCGCCAGTTAGTCTTACAAGCAGCCATGGAAGAAAATGTTGCTACTTCGTCCAGGAGTCCTCATACTACCTCTTCGGCTACTACCACAGGGGGTATCTTTCCTCCTAACCCACCTTCTCCAATTCATACCATAGTGGTATCGACTCCCTCTACCTCGGGCAATGGTCTAATACCGTCATCCGCGAGGACCACTGCTCTGTTTACGCAAAGTGCGATGAGCCCTCCATTCTTATATGGGATGCCCGACTTTGATTCGAACTCAGTCCTTACCTACTGAACCTTACAGACCATGGGTCTGGGGTCGGGAACTCAAATTCTCCAGTTCAAGGGTCTACTGAGGGCACCTCGGTCTCCTTTAATGTTATCCCTTATGGAGGGGGTCACATACCTCCTCCATCCCCCTCACTCAGTAATGCTTTCCAGCAACCTATCGGGTCGAGTGCTAACTACAAATTGTTTGGAGCATGCAGTTTAGGACCTTTGTATTACACTACGTTGACGGGATCCATGTCATTCTCTTTGTTCGAAGCATTTAATAATACCGCCTTTTCTTCGGCTGTCGTCTTGGTTGGGGGCAACCCCGGTTTTGGACAACATAATCCTGTGCATGGTACTATTCCTACACAGGGGGAAAGTACATGAGTTTCCTCCTCACAAGGAATTTGGAATCCTTGGCAAGGATCAATTCGCTCGCAAGGGATATCGGTCGGGGGCAACCCTTTCCATTGCCAATGGAACCCCGAGCAGGGCTCAATACCTATTCCCGTCAGATTGGTTGGGGGCATCCCCTTCCAAAATCCTTGGAACACAACGTAGGGAGAAATACCAACCCAACCAACGTCTTCCAACTATGGGATTCAGCCGATGATCTCCCAGGAAACGCAGTTTCCGTATGCTGGTCAAGGCCATGGTTTCTACCAGAACCCTGGCCAACAGTCCAACTTTTCCTTGCAACCCGGTGCCATTCAAACTCCAGGCCCCCTTTTTCTTGTACATAGTACCCAACCCAAACTACTGTTTATGGCGACGCTACATCTGCCAGACTTGTCAAGGTTGCTCAAAGACCCAATTTTTCATGATCTGCGTTGGCCCCCCATGTCGACTAAGTTGCCCTCAAACATTCCAAAATTCGAAGGCAAGCCTGGTGAAGACCCGAGTGATCACGTGACAACTTTCCACTTATGCTTCTCGTCCAACTCGTTGCGAGATGAATCCATATAGTTGCGCCTGTTTATACGTACTCTCATCGAGGGTGTCATGAAGTGTTATATTGAGCTTGATCGCTCAAGGTATTCTTAATTTAACGACCTGGCGCTGATTTTTCTAAATCATTTCTAGCTACCCATGAGATACGATTCCAGCACTGAATTGTTGGCCAACTTTGAGCAGACTAAGGTCGATCATAGCTCTGATCACATACGAGAATGGAGACGCAATAAGAGCTTGATTAAGGTACAGGTCCCACCGACTTTCTTGTTGGCTTGGTTCCTAAATTCATTGGTACGAGTTGTATCCAAGGATGTTGCAACTTCCGGAGTGTTTTCAGAGGAGAAGGCAATAATGAGAGCGCAACAACTTGAACTGATTTACTCTCAGTCTGGCTTACTCTATGAGATCTTGCCAGATGTGCCACGGTCCATCCTTGACAAGACCAAACAAAATTATGGAACACATGTCGATGGTATTGTGGGATAAACACAAGGAAATCCCACCGATCTTTTTTCAAATGAATTACAACAATTGTCGATACAACAGACGACGACCAGCCAGACCTCCGGTTTGGCTGTTACCCCTACCCAAACATCGAATGTACACAGTGTGCATTTGATGAACCTGAAGTCTAACCATTAGCATGAAGGAAAGAAGAAACAATGGAACAAAAAGGGTAAATGAGAAAAAAAGGCTAGTAACAATGCTGGCGGGGGGGAAATAGTGAAGAGAAAGTCAAAGTATCCATGCAACCTTTGCGTGGAGGACCATCTGACTCACCTGTGCCCTGGACTTGTGGAGGCCCAGAAGCTATTGGTGCAGCAACAACCTATTGTGTTGACGAACCCATTTCCACATGGGAAAAACATGGCTCAAGACGCAACATCTTCGAGCGCGGAAGGGGGCAATTAAAGACCCCCCGTGTCTACTACTAATACCTCGGTCGTGAATATTTACATGTTGAAAGGTGACGCTCATCTAGGAACCAGGTCCCGAGATTATAGAATGTAAGAATATTTCGAAAAGGGTAAAGAAGCCACAAATCCACGAGTTCCTCTCTAGATTGAGAAGACGATGGGTGAAACAATGACATGCATCCCCAAAGGTGCGTTCAAGAAAGCTTCTCATAATCCAAACACGAGGGTTGCCCAGAACTACTTTGTTGTAGAGGATTCGGCACAAACCCTTTGTGCGATGTTCGCTTTGGAAGTCCTCTAGAGATGCCCTTCGCAAAGAAATGCCCTGTTATCCACCTTGGGATCTGTGGAGACTTGTAACCCATGAGCAATCGTTCTCGATCCAACCGACCTGAAACCTCGTCTTCCTTATCACATTGTGTTTCAGATAGTAGTGGCTTACACTACAAAATATTTTACACGAAATATCTTCCGCACGGTGGTTGACGAGGGCACCTCGACTTGCAAGATGTCATTGGCGTGTTGGAAGGCCATTAGCCAACCCGTTTTGTCTTTGTCACCTACATTTCTTACGACATTCGACGATCATTCGTTCAGACCACATGGGATCATTCCTTCTCTCCCCATGCAGTTAGGAGGGAAGACAGTGTCTGTCAAATTGAAGTGGTCGATGCACCTCTTGACTACAACCTTTTGTTAGGAAGGAGTTGGACCTATGAAATGCATGCAGTGGTTGCTACAGTCTTTCGTCTCTTGTTGTTTCCACACAAGGGTCGAATTGTGACCATTGACCAGTTGTCCTTCTCCCATATGGATCCTTCATCGGGGGCATCCACAGTCCCGATGATTGATAATCCTCAACCCAACATCGTCAACATAGGGGTTGGTTTGTGTCCATTGTTGATGGGTACTTTCAATTACCTACCTCTTTCTAGCGATGTCAAGCTCATATCGGCTGCCCCCGACCATCCTAAGGCTGAAAGTTTTCACATGTCATCATTTCGAAAAAATTACTTTCATGATATGTGGACTCTTCCTTCCCCATTGGCCTAGATGGAAGGGACAGGGCATTCTGACATGGCCATGCCCTTGTTCGTGGAAGAAGTTGTGTACAACATTGTCTATCAAGCTTCGACCAACCCCGATTTGACTCTCGCACAGGAGTTAGATCTAGTGCTCGAGCATGTTTGGGCTCAAGGTTCCCTCGCCAATACAGATTCTTTAGACCTGGTCTTTCCCTCGAACGAGGCGATTCTTGAGGCATTGACTGGTTTGGACAGACGCTGGAATGATCTCTATCATAGATCATACTTCCTCCTGGAGTTAAGGAGAATAGAGGCAGGCAAATTTGTTTTGACTATGACTGGAGATAGGTATTTTCATGTTAATCTTTTCGATACGCACGCAGTTTATGCCGAGGGTAATATGGAAAGTATCACTGAAAAAATCCCCATAGATATCTCCAGAACCCCTAGCATCATGGAGAATTTTTTTATTGGAACAGACTACTCCCCCGAAGAAATTCGAATTTATACAGAGTTGTTTAAAGATTTTTTCAACGTTTTTGCCTGGTCTTACAAGGAAATGCCAAGCGTAGACCCAAGAATTGTCGAACATGAGATAATGACTTATCCTGATGCCAAGTCGGTCCAACAGAAGCTTCGTCCAGTGAATCCTTGGAAAGCGACAACAATTAAGGCTAAAGTAGAGAAATTTCTTAAAGTCCGTTTTATCTACCCCGTACAGTTAACGAAATGGGTGTCAAATACTGTTTCGGTTAACAAAAAATAGGGTATGATTCGTGTGTGCATGGAATTTTGTGACTTGAACAAGGCCTGTCCGAAATATAATTTTCCCACCCCATTCATCGATCATATTGTCGATGAATGTGCAGGCTGTGAGGTCTTTTCATTCGTGGATGGTTTTTCAGGATATAACTAGATTCAGATCAAACCCGAAGACCATCATAAAACAATGTTTATCTGTCCTTGGGGCACATTCGCTTATCGTAAGATTCCTTTTGGCCTGAAGAATGTTGGAGCCACTTTTTAGCAGGCCATGTATTTTTCTTTCCATGACCTTATACATATAGTATAGGCTTATCTTGATGATCTCACTTCACGCTCTTGCAAGAGATATGATCATCCCACACACCTTCGACTAATATTCGAACAATGTCGCTACTATCAGATTTGCTTGAATCCTAGCAAATGCAGTTTTTGCGTGACGTCAGGTCGTCTCTTAGGTTTCATTGTTTTGATAACAAGGATCACGGTCGATCCTCTTAAGGTTGAGGTGATAGTTCAGTTGCCTCCCCCGTGCACAATACCCCAACTTTAGATCTTACAGGGGAAAGTGAACTGTCTTCGGAATTTTGTTGCGAACTACGCCGAGATCACTAAAGGGTTCATGCGTTTATTGAAAAAGGGAGTCCATTTCTATTGGGACGAAGCTGCTCAATGCTCTTTTGAAAAGTTGAAACATGCCCTTACGTCTGCCCTTTGCTCCGGCCTCCATATTATAACAAAGATTTCTTGTTGTACTTGGTCGTTGTAGAGTCGACCATCGACATGGTCTTGGTTCAAGAGGATGATCTGCTCAAGGAGCATGTTATTTATTACCTGAGTCGAGGCTTGGTTAGGTCAGAACTCAACTATTCCCATGTGGAGAAGCTTTCTTTGGTAGCAATGCACGATGTCTAACGATTTTGTCATCACATTTTGCTTCGCAAGACCACCGTCATTGTCGTTGTGAATCCCTTTCAGTATGTGTTAACACGATGGGTCATTGGCGGAAAGATCAGTAGATGGATTGTAATCCTCCAGGAATTTGACTTGGATTTTGTTTCCGCGAAATACAAAAAGTCGTTGGTCTTTGCAGAACTTATTTCAGAACTTCTGATTGAATCTAGTGATGACACGCCTGAAAAATCGCCTATCAAAGAAGATCTTTTTCTGATCGCACCTTCGGACCCCTAGTATGGAGATATACTATTCTATCTCCAGACTTTGAAGTGCCTTGCTTGTGCTTCCTGCGATGAGCGTTGACGAATTCACCATCATGAACGAAACTATCTCATACTCGATGACACTTTCTATCGTCGAGGTCTGGATTGCATTCTTCGTCGGTCTCTTATACATGAGGAAGTAGAGCTCATTATGAATGACTGCCACACTAGAGCATGTGGTGGTCATATGTCTAGGTTGGAAACAACCAAAAATATTCTATGTGTTGGTTACTTTTGGCCTATGTTAATCAAATATTGTGTTGAGTCGGTCAAGAAATGCCACCCGTGTCAGATCTTCTCTCGAAAGATGAGGGCACATCTTGCTCCTATGATTCCCATCATCGGTGTTGGTCCCTTCACTAAGTGAGGCATTGATTTTACTACATGTCACCCAGCTTCAGCCAGGGGGCATCGTTATATCATCGTAGCAGTAGACTACTTCACAAAGTGGGTCGAGGCTATGCCAACGTTTAAAAATGATGGAGAAATAACAACTCTCTTCATTTTTAACCAAATAGTAGCAAGGTTCGGCATCCCGAAGGAGATTGTCACTAACCATGGTAGTCACTTCCAAAAAAAAATTATGTCTGAGTTAACATCAAAGCTTGGGTTCAGGCAAGAACATTCATCACCCTACTACCCACAAGCGAATGTTTAGGTGGAAGCTGTGAATAATTCTCTCAAGACTATTCTTCAACAGACGATCAATTCAGCCAAGTCAAATTGGCATTTGATCTACTACTCAGCGTTGTGAGCCTACCGAACATCAGTAAATACTGCCACCGGTTTCTCACATTTTCAACTCGTATACGGGCTAGAACCAGTCTTGCCTATTGAGTGTCAGATCCTGTCTTTAAAGTTGGCAATGGAGTTACTACCAAACACTTCACCGCTTCAGGAACGCCTATTATATCTTGAGTAGCTCAATGAAAAACACTGTGATGCAGTCTCAACCAATGAGGCTCATAAGAAATGAGTCAAGTGTCAATATGATCAATCCGTTCGTCCTTGGATTTTCTCTGAAGGCAATCTTGTCCTAGTCTATGATTAAGACAAGGATCCTCTGGGGGCAGGCAAGTTCAAAGCCATGTGGTTCAAACCTTTCATCGTGAGAGAGGTCTTAAAGAAGGGCACTTACCTTCTGGTTGACTTTGATTTAAATGCCTTGACGGAGCCTAGAAATGGGCTCTACCTCAACAATTATTACTCTTAGGTTGGTCGCCTGGGTGACTTTTTGTACATATGTATAGTTCTTATACAGTTTTTTGTCTTTTTCGTTTTCTGGGTGTGTAGTTATTTATGTCTTCCTTTTTACTGTGGCATATGTCAAGTGAATCAGAGGTGTTCTTTGGGTTCGTGGATGGTGCTAGCCAACACACTCGAAGGATTTCTTTCGCAGCTTGGGTGATTTTCACACCGGGAGGCCAGTTGCTATATTCTGGAGGTATCTGTTTAGGTGACACCACAAACAATGTCGTCGAGTACAACACAATGATAGAGTTTCTTCATGACGCTTTGTCACATGGCATATCTCACGTTTGGGTCTACTTAGATGCTCAACTGGTTGTGTCCCAGTTAAACAGAGTTTACCGCGTTTATGATCCTACTTTGCACCGATGTTTCCTTAGGGCACGTCTCTTAGAAAGTTACTTTTATTACATTACGTATATCCATGTTCCTAGGAGATTAAATCAAATGACAGATACTCTAGCTAATCAAGTATTAGATTGTCAAGTTGCACACACATAAAAATAAGAACACACATACACATGTACATACATTTGTAAAG
>ML809739.1:51385-68228 GCA_009831015.1 Picea engelmannii | reverse complement strand
CTACAGTTGTTGTGGGTTTAGCCACAAATCCCAGGATTGTTGGAACACAAGAAGACAGTCCATGAGGAGTGCTTCATATAGCATGATAAGAAGAACACATGAAGCTAGGAAGGAAGACAATTTTGAAAAGATGGAAGCTCAGAGCTCAAAATATGAGAAGTTGGGACACCTTTAGAAGTGGGTGAAGAAGATTGAATAACCAAAACATAATGGCAGCCATGAGGCAAGCTCAAGCTTGATTTTTTCTGAAGTATACGCGGGCTCCTGTGGGAGAAGTCGCATGCATATGCAAGGTGACCTATAGAAAGGTCATGTACATACACGAGATGTTTGTAGAACAAGCCTCGTGCTTGTGGTAAAATCCTTGGAAAAGAAGGATATGCAAATGAGTTGCAACATGGTTTGATGGTATAACTCTGTTTTGCAGGGTCTAACATGGTTTATTGCAGGTTTTCATGATTATATGTTGGCATGTGTATTTGATGTATGTATGGTGATGACGTACAGTTGAGTGTTGAAATTCTAGCTTGGATGCATGGTACTAACCCTAGAGTGTGGATTGGGACATTTACTATTGAGGAATAGTGCTGGTTATGTCAGTGATGATATGGCATGTTGTTTATGGGACAATTCATGTTGATGTGATGTTAGCTAGAGACATATCATTGATCTATTGAGGGACACTCTTAGTACATGTTTAGAGGTAATATTGGTTGCTTAGTACTTGTTGTAGTAAATGGTTTTTGAGGTAGATCTGTCATGGTACATGGCTGGTACATATGTGAGCTCCATTGATATATCTTATGATGTATTTTTAGAGGCATATTTGTTGGATGTCTTGGTGCATGCATTTGGCATGTGGTTGAGCTACATATTGGGACATGTAGTTGATGAGTTAATGAGGTGGTTATGGTGTACATCATTGATGAGTCATAGCTTGATCTATAGTTGATGTGTGATTGGCACATATTTGGTACATTTTTAGAGGCACTTGCTAGCAGTATGATTAGCACATGGTTTATAGTTGATATGACATACATGTATGGGAACTCATATTGATTGTAGTTCATCTTGTTGAGGTTTGGTGCATGGTTGATGCACTTGCTTTGGTACATGATGTATTGGATGATATAGTTGAGACACTTTTTATGATGCTTGGTTGATATATTGATGGTTGAGATACATGTTTGCGGCACTTGGTTCATGGTAGAGGCATATCATGAGTGATATGACACTTGTTTGAGGCACATGGTTGGCATGTTGGTAGAGGCATATGGTTGGTACACAATTGGCACATGTTCTTGGCAAATGGTTGATACACTCCATTGATGATATCTTATGATATATTGTATGGTATTGATGTACATGGTTGATTTGCATGGTTGGCACACGGTATGGCACAGGATGTACATGGTTGATGTTTTGTTCATGATTCTCTCTTCATTATTGACATATATTTTGCTTCATGATGTATGGTATGGCACGATTTTGATGCATGGACATGTCCAAGGATTGTTATAGGAAGAGCATATCATTCTTGAGTGGTTGATCTATGTTCCTGTTGAGCAGTAGCATTTGCAGCAGAAGCAGATTGCAGTGGTATCATATTATTCATCTTACAAAGAAGATAGGGGGAGACATACCCACAGGGGAAGTCATTCTTCTTCCCATGATTCCAGGACGAGAGATTTATCAGATGCATGATAGAGAGATAGATGATTGGAGAGTTAGATACTTGGAGAGAGAGCACAAAGGCATGTTTCCAAGGGGAACGATGGTCACAGGGGGAGCATGAGCGATATGTATTCAACATTACATCAGAGTGATATCCCTTGTTCAAAAGGGAAGATTAATTCAAAGGAATCTCAAAGGCATCCATACAAGGGGAGCAACCCCAAGGAGATTTCAGGCAGGGGGAGCATCCCCAAGGAGAGAACTACCCTTTTCCATTGATTTCAAAGGGGGAGAGATAGTCACATTGATGTGATTGAGATGACTATTGATGAAGAGCAATTCCATGTCTACATGTTTCCACCAATCATTGGTGTTGACATCAATGTTGGTACTGCCATCAATGTCAAAGGGGGAGATTGTTGCATTATGTTGTCATTGATGTCAACCGATTGATGTCAAAGAGTTGATGTCTTTTCATAGTATCATTGATGTCCTATGTTTTCATAGATGTAATTGATGTCAAAGATGTCAAGTGGTGTCATAGTGATGTATTGTCATGGATTAATGTATAGACGGGGTGATGTAAAGGTTGGTCATTATTGTATTGTCATGGTTGATAGGAATAACCAAATGGATAAACCCATAAGTGGTCCCCTTATGGTGAAATCCCTCACGGGAAGATTTTCTTGGATAAATTTCTCAAAGTGATCCCCTTATGGTGAAATCCATCACGGGAAGACGCTTTATGAAGTTCAAACGGTGAGGTATCCTAGTAGTGTGGTTAGGGAACCCAATTTTGATTAAGGAATAGTGTAATTAATATTAGTGAATTTGCAGGAGAAACTATTCCATATGGATAGTATATTTCATGTCGTTTATGGTGATATGTGGAACGTCACATAAGTCCTCACGATTAGAGAGTTATGGCCATGTGAAGTTGAAGAACCCTCATGAATTATCCAGAAGCCTCTAGAAGGTCAAATAGGTCAAATTATTCTAGAAGCCTCTAGAAGAAGTTGACCAGTCGAAGTGGTTAGTCATGGGTTAAGTGATTGCAACAAGAAAACAATTAAAAATAAATTAGTTGCAACTAGGATTGGAGAGTTTACTATTTGTGGATAAAGTGGTTAAGTGGACAAAGTGGCTAAGTAGACAAAGTTGGTTAAGTGGAAAAGGTGGCTAAGTGGACAAAGTGGCTAAGTGGACAAAGTTGGTTAAGTGGAAAAAGTGACTAAGTGGACAAAGTGGTTAAGTGGACAAAGTGGCTAAGTGGAAAAACTTGGTTAATTGGACAAAGTGTCTAAGTGGAGAAAGTGGTTAAGTGGATACTTCTAGAGGAAGCTACTTGGAGAGTATAAATAAGAGAGCAAGGGTCTCCCATTAGTATCCATTGAGTATATTTAATATCTACAAGTTACTGAGGTAACCAAAGGATATATAAGGCGAATTTCAGAGGGAAGGTGAAGTAAAGAAGACCAAAATTCAAGGGAGGATAAAGTCTTTTGATGATGTTTTCTAAGGTATGTTATTTACAGGTCATCTCACCATTTTCGCAATAATTTTTTTTGTAGAATGTTTCAGATAGAGAAATAAGGATTCTATTGATACAACATATCCAAGTAATTGTGATACAAATTTCATCTTGTGGATCGTTGTATTTTGGGAGTTACACTCTGTGGAAAATATGGTTTGTGGCTAGTCCTGAAACTAGTCTAAAACAGGTGTTTGGGGTAAAAACAACTTAATTTCTTCATAACATATCCAAATTCAGTAATACCAGATGTACTAGTTAGATTAAAATATGTAGTATGTTGTGTGCCATTTTAAGATCCATACAAAAAATATTCCATGTGGGGCATGCTCTACAAGTTCTCTCTCTAGAATAAGCCAGAATTCAACAAGGTATGTCATTTTTGGTATAACTCATTTTTTGGGAGGTTCCAAGCAGTGAAACCTATAGGAATTGCATACAAGAAATTGAAGAACATTATGTACCATTTTCATACATTTATTCATTATAGGTACAAATTTATGATTGTTTCAAGTTAGGGTTGTTGACTAATCCAAAATTAGTCATGTGAGACTAAAGTAAAGTTTGATCAAAATGCTAGTTTCTTGTTGTTGAAGTTAAGGAAGGTTTGCAGGTCTATGATCACATACACCAAGTATGTTACAGAGTTGCAGATCATATTTGGATGATGATATTGATGAGACAGGTTGAGGTGACATGTTGTTGTGACAGGTTGTGCATAGTTGATGCACTTATATTGGTATAGACTATTGGTAAAGTTTGACATATTTCTTTCTGTCTACAAGTTGGGTCTTGTACTTGAGGTTTGGATTCCTCACATCTCGGTTGGTGTTGAGATACGCAGGCTAGGTATTGCATTGAGAGTTGGTGCACTATTTTAGTTGGTGATGAGAAAACCCCAAGGATTGTAGTCTGTAATACAAAAGAAACTTATACATATATCTGGTGTTCCTTGTGTTCTTTATTGTGATGGTGCATAGCTCTTTCTTGTTAATGTATGTAATTGAGATATATTTACATGCAAGAAACTAAGTATGAATGGAATTAATAAGTAATGATCTTGTGAATGGTGATTGCTAGCTAAAGTTTTGTGAGAAGTGTAAAAATAGCCCTCACACTGATTCACCCCCCCTCTCAATGTGATTGGTATGTCCAATAAATAATGATAGAGAAAGGGAATGATTATACTTGTTGTAGGTCACAAAAGGAAATGATAGTGCATATTTGATAGGAGAAGGCGAGCATCAGGGTTGAAAATGCACCTAAATATCCTTAAGTTGACTCAAGGATGGTGTTAGATGATAAAGAACTTGAGACCAGGGATAGGGGTCTTGAGAGGAAGGAGAATACTAGGGGGAGTTGTCATTGGAAACCACAAAGAAAAGAAAAAGGTGGAATCCAAACTGCATTAAGCTTAAAGTTGAGAGGATGAAACCAATTATATGGCTAGATATGGTTATGGACCAAGTTTTGACGTACCGTGCTACGACATTAGTAGGGGAGTTTCATGGTTGTTTTATTTTAGAAAAATATATGATTTTGGATCAAGAGGGTTTCGAGAAAGAAACTAGGCTATGATTTAATTTTACATCCCCCCAATAGAGTCTAGATAAATTTCAGTTTTCAGTCTGCTAAGTATAAAGAAATGATATTTATGAAGGGGAAGTGGTATTGGGATAGCTCAATATTGTCACTAAAGGGATGGAATCCATTACTTAACCCCATGAGAGAGAGTGGGAATACATCCTTTATGGGTTAAACTCTACTCTCTACCTTTGGAACTATGGTCTAAAAGATCCCTTGCATTGATAGGTAACAAAATTGGGAGGATGATGGATGTCAATGAGAAAATGAGATCACTAGATAGACATCCACAACTAAGATGTATTTTGAAATGCATCCATGGCTAAGATATGTGTGGAAATGAACTTAGGTGATGGGCTACCAGATGCAATTGAAATTTAGAATGGGAATATGTCTTAACGATATGAAATTTACTATGTAAAGATACCCTTCGAACATTCCATTTTCAATTGTTATTGGCATCAAACAATTGGTCCAAACAAGGAAACTTTAGATGTTGAGGAGAGAAATAAAAATGGGAATGGAACATTCAGATCTTCTCATAAAATCCGGATTAGATGATCCTTATTTATTTCAGGACTTCGACACTCTGGGACTCCGGGATATTACAACTCTCAAGTTGTTCAACTCCCCCGGATTTATACATGTCGAAGTGGTCATAAAGTGACAATGACTGCTTACCGTCGGTTAACACCCCCTCTTATGCTATCCTTCCACTAGCTTAATCCAATGACTATGACTTAATCAAGTGTTGAGATGGACGGTCCTTATTTATTTTGGGACTCCAAGATATTACAACTCTCAAGTTGTTCAACTCCCCTGGAGTTATACCTGCCAAAGTGGTCATAAAGTAACAATGACCACTTACCGTCAGTTAACACCCCCGCTTATGCTATCCTTCCACTAGCTTAATCCAATAGATATGACTTAATAAAGTGTTGAGATGGATGGTCTTTATTTATTGCGGGACTTCGACACTCCGGGATATTACAACTGTCAAGTTGTTCAACTCCCCCGGAGTTATACCTGCCAAAGTTCTTACACCATCCTTCCATTGCTCGATCTAATGGTTGAGAAAATTCTCGAAGGGAGCTTAGATCGACGGTCTCTGTGTTTTTGTTACTCTGGGATATTGTGTCTTACCCTGTCCTTCCATTATACTCGATCGGAAGGTCGAGAATTCACCCGAAGTTCCTCCTTGATCCGACAACCTATGTTAATTCGTGGTTTTGACCTTCAAGGATTCCACCCGTTTTTCACTCATTTATCCCCGGAACTGTTAACGTCGAATGAACACAAAACTCATCAACCCAGTCGAATGAATGTGGTTTTAATGGTTCGATCCGATGACTCTGGTTATACCCAAAATTTCTCAACTAGATTTAACGGCTCTCGTTTATCCGCCTTCTCTTAAAGCTTTATTGACCTGGGATCAATTTCCTTCAAAGGTTCGATTCCTCTGAGACTCCTTTGGATTTACACTTGGATTCCAACTAAACCATGATCATTGATCCACGCCTTCAATTAATGATCGACAATTGTCATATCTCCCGACTATTACAGATTTTCCTCATAGTTATGAAGGTGTTTCTACAATTTATCCATTGGGAATTCGATCCCAATAACACTTCCTTAAGGCACTCCTTTTATTGAGCTTTCCTTTGACCTTTCTAAAGGTGTTAGTGTTGCTTGCTCTAATTCTGTGTAACCTAATACGTTATCTCTCCCGAGCTTTAGGTTCTCAAAGACATATTATTTCATAATGAAAATACATATTGATCTTCTTGACATCAATTCCAACACCATAATACCATGTCCAATAGTTATGGCCCATACCATTTTGGTGTTTCAACCAGAAGCTCTGATACCAATCTGTAGCGTACCCAGCCACCCCAGGGCCAGACACGCTACCTCCTCATAAACTCTATTTGAAACTGAATTCGAATTCTAATACCATTTAATTATTAAAGAAGCATGAAAGAAACATGATAACAACACATGTAATAATAAATATTCATGCTACAGTATAAAGAATGTTTAAACATGCCATGCATAACAATAACCAACAAGCATTCATGTTATAACATATGAATCTCAGAGACAATAATTAATACACAACAGAAATAAATATATAACAGAGAAACACACGACAAAGAACACTTATCTTTAATGAAACAAATTCACCCACTAGTTGCAGATCAAGGACGTTCCACCCAACCATAGACACTATTGTTCCAAGTCTTAACAACAAATCACCCCCGATCCATGGCTATGATTCCACAAGGACGGTTCTCGGGTGTCACTCAACTTCCCAAACCAGTTAGCACTCAATCTCTCACAGGTTTCTCAACACACAACAATCCAAAGTACACCAACTCTCTTCTCTCTAGCTTGCACAACCCAAGATAATCGACCCCCTTCTCTACCATGTAGTCCCTCAATCTGTCCAACTCCTTTTAGGGCTCTAGTGCATCTAGTCAATAATCTCGATGTTAGGACTCTCAAGACTCACAAATGTGAATAAAATTTGGTACATGCCAATGCATCTCAGGAATGCAGGCATTAAGTCATGGCTGGAACACACCAGTCATTGATACAACCAACAAACAAGGCTTCCTCCTTAATAATTCACCCTAGGGTCCCATTCCAACATCAAGAATGAATGAGTAAAAAAGTGAACTGAATTAAGAGTGTGAACAATGAATAATGAATGAACAGACTGAGTGAATAAGAACCCCCAAACAACCCACAAGATGGGTTTAATATTTACTTGAAAATCAAGAACCCCATGGCCTTTCCCCAAGAAGCACATGCAACCACTTCTCTCCATTAAAACAATTATGGGTAAATAAAATATGATAAAATGACTTATCCCCTTAAGCCCCATCTCTCATGGAATCATACCCCCCTATAACTCTTGTCCTTGTTTGTCTTGCAGCCAACGATGTATTTTATTATTAATAATGATCATAGCATTATATTTCCTAGGCACGCTGGCCTATTTAATTGTTTGGGCATTCCGACGTTTCATCAAATAAACAAAATACATTATTTCATATGGGGACTCAAAACTGTGGTATTACACTTTTGCTAAAACATTGGACTTCCTTTTAGATTTTATCTTCCATCGTTGAAAATATGATGTGAGAAATATGTGGGCAAGTGTATTTTGTTGAAAATATTTGTTTAGATCTTCAAGAAATGCATTTGCTTCAAATTTGATTTGATGTTATGATCCTAATTTTAGTTCATTAGGATGAAAAGCCTCGTGAAATAGATAGATGAACAAGAAACAAAGGTGAAAATATGAAGAACAATCTCTATTACATGCCTTTGTTAATTCATGTAAGCCATGAGAATGGAACCTTGTATCACAAAGAATGAATGGAACCTTGGATATAGATCCCAAATCCTGTGCAGAGAGGTGGAAGAACTACTTGAAGCCTCGAACGAAAAAAGGCTCCTTATTAGAAATTGAGCAACAACTTGTTATAAGTCTCTAGGAAAAATATGGTAATAGGTGGAGAAAATGGTGGGAGGTCTATAGAGAGAAACAAGATGAGATCATAGACAAAGGAAAGAATCATCATAGATTCTTCTAACACATTGTTACATAATATTTCCCCTACGAACAGGTGAAATCTCCCTTGGATATCTAGACCCCTGTTAACAAAGATAGAAAAACAAACAAATGGACACTAACATTCCTTTAGATATATTTTTTATGTCTATAGGCAGAGAAGATAGAAGAGTGACTTCCTCCTTTTCAACGGTTGTCCTCGTCGATCTTCAATCTTTGGCCTTGTTGTCCAAGCTCCGATCGTGATGAAGAAAGTCTACAAGGAACATAACAATACCTTCTACTTTTATAATATATCATTAGACAAGAACAAATCTATCTATATAGACATACATGTGTAAACAATAGTACTAAGGAAATAGGCCAAGTTATATTAATGGAAAAACATGGTGAAGTACTTACAAACCAACCGTAGACGTTGCAACAACTCCTCCAAGCTCTCTAGTCCAACCCTTGCCTGAATATACCAAGATCTGAATGATGATGCTTTTGATGGATTCCTCTCACAAGATCAAAGGTTTGACACTCTAAAATTATTTTCCCCTCCCTTTTTCACCTTGGAATTCCCTCATTATATAGTATTTAGAGGCTTAACCACCATGGAGGAAATCACTCACTAGATCCACTAAATTGGGATCTCCAAGAATTTTTGGGAGAAAATATCTCTCAATAATTTTAGGGAGAAAATATCTCTCAAGGATTTTAGGGAGGAAATATCTCTCAAGATCCATTAAATTAAGATAGCGGTTTGAGAAAATCTCTCAACCATCCATGTGATTCTCGACTTCTCCTTCAGATTAGGAAACTAAATGTGAGGTGGATTGTCACACTAAATTAATTTCATTTTTTCAATAAAAATGAATAATACATGTGCACATAATATTTTGACCACCATATGGTAAATTTATCTCCTAACATGTCCAGGGATTATGACAAACAGTCCCTCACTAAAGTGTGACAAATCCACACTTAGTAGTGTGGGAATTTGGTGTGTAACACACATTCGAGGAAGGTAAATACGATCATATTTTGGAGATAATTGCAAAGACATACATGCAAAAATCAAAGCAATTGGCTACTCCTAGTAGCTGTAATTTACTAACTATTGTTGCAATGCCTCATTGGTTCCCTCCTCCCATTAGTTTTAGTATGCCCACAAGTTCAACTCCATATTTCATTCATTTCACCATCCCATCTACACATACACCTATTACTTTATCTTTTGGTGTTCCTACACCATGTATTCCTCCATGGATGTCCAATAGGCCAAATCAACTCATGAGTTTGGGATTGAAACCTTTCCTCATTCTTCACCCTTATCAAAGTCAAGCCCCTCATCCTCCTTGTATTCTTCTATAATTCTTTCTCTTTTACCATCTTCAAGCACTCCAATGATGTTTCTGAGCATAACTTCCATCTGTTTCATCGTGGATGCAAGATATCACAAAACAATATACGTGAGAATAATGTAAGTGCAAAAGAAAAAAATCAAGGAAACTTGCATATAGAAATACCCTTTATGGATCCAAGTAATTTGGCTTCAAACCATCAACCTGTAGTAGATCAAGGTGTGAATATGCATGAATTCCTTTGTTCTTCCAACACTGCAAATAATTGGAGAGATGACAAACATGGTCAATGCATAAGAAGGAAATTGGTTGGAGACTGAAATGACTCGAGGGAAGCAACTTGAAGCCAAGAAAGCTCTCAAGTGCAAAGAGAAAATGGAGGGAATAGAATCTAAAGTGTGGGCACTTAAAGAAGAAGAAAGTTTCTATTTGGATAAATTAAAGAGTGATTACAATGAGAAGGTTTCTTGAGTACACAGAGATGAAAAACATAAGGAGTCCAAAATGATGGAACTATGGATAGCAAAGCATGTATAACTCATGAACTTCTTCAAACAAATGGTCCACCAAATAACTTACCATCCTGCAATTTTTTAGTCTTCTTTTAACCATAGCTACCATAATGTTTGGGGGAAGTGGTTTTGCAAAGAACAATGAACACTTAAAGTATTCAAGTGAACATGAAGACCAATAAAGAATATTTCTAATGTGGAAATCCAAAAAGATATATCATGGTATTTAAAGCCCCTTCATGGTCCTTGCATCGAAGATGGTTGCAAACAACTGCAAAGGTGGACATAACACGACATAACACATAACTATGAAAAATGGAGGGGCATGCAAGATGATGGAGGGGCAGGTGTGCATGAAAAAGTGAGGCATAAATAAAGACATTGAAGAGAGCTAAAAAAAAACAAACCAAAGATCCAATGGCAAATGACATATTCTAATCCACTACGTAAATAAATCTAGTAAACTTTGCATTCACACTATAAACACTTAACAACATAAATATAATTTATATCTATTCATTTTGTAAAAATAAACATTATAATTACACCGAAAAGGTGTATACCTATTGACAATGGGCACATTTAACAGGTTTTTAGTGTTTAATCAGTTTTGTATGGACAAGATTAAATATTGATGAAATATTCTTAGTCGTCCCAATAAATCAATGGTTGTGATTTCAACCACTAACTTCCTCACTATTATAAAGACATCCGTTTACATGTTTATTTTTTTACTTTTACTTCATCATATTTAAAATTTACTATGGTGACTAGCTGATTGCCACGTCTGAGTTATTAACAAAAATTAAAATTTTATTACAGAGTCGTTTTTTATAGCAACGTTTAGTTTTCTGGGCCAGCCGAAACTCATCAGCCACCAGTTTGAGGTAGGGTTCCCATTAACCCAATAAAGTGATGGACAGTGATGGCAAGCGCTGATGAACATCGGTTCGAGTCAATGTGGCTCTTCGTATATGGCCGATCGCCTAGCTCGGGCTCAGAGTCGTGAAATTGCATTGAAATTCAACTCCGACATTTCAAATCCGACGATTTCTTCGCCAACGGGAAACCCAAACGTTTCTTCTCATTCGAATTTCGTTTGATTTGAGATCTGAGCCACAGAATTATGCATTCTGTTTAATTTGTGGAAACTTTTCGGCATTCACCAGCCATGAATTTCGTGGTTGTGCTAGTTTATTATAATTTGTTAAAACATTAGTATGATATACGAATTTTTGTTGTTACTACTAATTTTGCAATGGTGACATTTTCTTTTAAATTATAAACCTAAAAAATACATTGCAGTGGTGCCATTTTCTTTTAAATTATAAACCTAACAAATATATTGTGCTCTGTGTTTTCATGAATAAATGTGGTCTTTTTATGTGTAGAATTGTGTGCATATTTGTTATGTATTTTGTGATGATCCATTTAATATAATATAGTGAAGAATTAAGAATGAAGAACAAAATCATTCTATATTATTGATATAGAATGCATACAAATAAAAGTGAGGTGTGTTTAAAATATTACCTAAAATGATCATGAAAAAGTAATGCTAAAGAAATAGATATATTTGTAGCAAAGGAAGAAAATTAGGAGAATCCATTAAAAAAGTGTGTAACATAAAATTCTTTGGGTTTATAAAGTTAGTGGTAAAGAGTAGGTTTAACATTTTTGAATCGGTTTACACATTATATATATATTTATTTTAATATATCATTTATTTATTTATAGTTTATCTTTTCATTAAAAACTATACATTGAAATGATTTAAAAAATAGTTTTTAATATGTTTATAAATGATTAATTATGGAATTAAGTATAATATAGATGATGATTTTGGGAATGAAAAACACAAGTAGGAGTCTTCATGATTTTGGAAGAAATAAGTTAGTTCATTATGTTTGAGGATTAGGAAAGGTATCAAACAACTTGGTAGAAGATTATGTTTTACGGTATGTCATTTCCATCATTAAAAGGGAAAGTATTAGATTTTTAATGATCTTAGGAGACTTAATGTTGGTCATCAAAGCAATGTTAGCTCAATCTAATCCAATGGGGAATAAGCTTAAAAATTTAATCTCCATTAGTAAACGATGACTCCCTCCAATTGACAAAGTTAATTTTTTGCATATTAGAAGGGATTTGAACCCATAAGCTGATCAATGGGCTAAATTTGTGGTAGATCTCAATCCAGGAATTTTGTTAAAAAATAGGGAACTAAGCTTCAGTTCAATCCCCTAGATTTATCAACAAGCATTATTTATTATTTTTATGTTCTTTGTTTACCTTATTTACATTTATATTTGCAATTATTGTCCACATTCGGTTGGCCACAAAGCATTGCGCCTAAACTCCGATGGACCCAAAGAGTTGAACCCACGACCTCGTGACAAAGGGTCAAAGTCTTGGCAGTGGGGGATCCAACCAACTGGACTACCCAACGGAGCTATGAGATAATGTATATAATGTGGCCATAATAATAGAATAGACCTATTATGTAACTAAAAATAAATAATATAATAATAATAAGTAGTTGACATAGACCCCTAGAAATATTCATGAGAACTTATAACAATATACTTTTTACATTTTATATAATTTTTGCACCTTCAAAATAATTACTAGTATTTAAATATCCCTTTAAAATTAATTATTGGTAAAGTAATTAAGTACTTTTTATAATTACGCCGAAAGACGTACACTTATTGACAATGGGCACATTTAATACGTTTTTAGTGCTTAATCAGTTTTGTATGGACAAGATTAAATATTGATGGAATATTCTTAGTCGTCCCAATAAATCAATGGTTGTGATTTCAGCGACCAACTTCCTCACTATTATAAAGACATCTATTTATTACGCTGAAAGACGTACACATATTGAGAATGGGCACATTTAATATGTTTTTAGTGTTTAATCAGTTTTGTATGGACAAGATTAAATATTGATGGAATATTCTTAATCGTCCCAATAAATCAATGGTTGTGATTTCAACCACTAACTTTCTCACTATTATAAAGGCATCCGTTTACATGTTTATTTTTTTACTTTTACTTGATCATATTTAAAATTTACTATGGTGGCTAGTTGATTGCCACGTGAGCAATTAACAAAGATTAAAGTTTTGTTACAGAGTGGCGAGATGTGAATCCATGTTTCATTTTCTAGACCAACCGAAACCTTTCGATTCACCAGCCACGAATTTACGACTATGCTAGTTTAAATACTTTTTGCAACTTAAAAACGATTACTAATATTTAAATATCCCTTTAAAATTAATGATCGGTAGAGTAAGTAGGTAATATAATGATTGATAAAGTAGGTAACCGACCAATGATCCAACCCTAGCCCTAATTAGGGTTTGCAATTTCACATTTATACACGAGAGGATCAACGAATCTCTTATTTCATTTTGCTACACGCGTTGGTTGAGCGGGATGGAGAGGAAGGGAAAGTGGTCTTTACGTCAGGGCCACGATGGTTTATTTACCAGGTATCAATAAACCATAGTGGCACAGGCGAAAAGAGCACCTTCGCTTTCGTTTCGATGGATTGCGAGTAGTTCTTGACCAGCAGGGGAGAACTTGAGTTATTCGAGGGCTGCCTCTGTTTCCATGGGGATTCAAAATGACCAGATTTGCCGATTCAAAATGACCAGATATTCCGATTCAAAATGGTGGGAAAACCAGTAGAAGCACTTTACACACGACTTCAGAACATGAACCATTTTATTTTTCGATTTCGTCTTC
Source organism: Picea engelmannii (assembly GCA_009831015.1). NCBI lineage: Eukaryota > Viridiplantae > Streptophyta > Pinopsida > Pinales > Pinaceae > Picea > Picea engelmannii. Next base: position 54,242 of record ML809739.1, on the reverse strand, counting down.
CTATTTACTGAGTCTAGACGTATAAAAAATATTTCGATTTGTTATTTTTATATTCTTTAGCTTTGCTTTATTTTATTATGTTTTTCTTGATCCTGCTCACACGCAAGGTTAAGGTTAAGAATCAAATTGGTGTTTAGATGAAACAGAATAGATCCACATTATCTCAGATCTATTGAGTGCTCCGTTCTGGAAATGATTACAAAGCCAAAACCTCCTCTCTTTTTTTTTATGTTTTTTTTTTTTTTTCACTCTTTGCACTTTGCCGCATATCTAAGCTTAAAGATCTTTGGTAAGCCTTTGATTTACAAACTATTTGGGATAAAAACTGTGCCTAAACATGAGTGCTTAAAGATACTTTTACCCACATATTTTCAAATTTTTTTTGGAAAACTCAATGGAAACTCAATTAATGTTTTCTCAATCAAGGTTTGGACTATTTTGTAATGAGTTTATGTTAATTAGTTGGTTTATTTATTACTGTTAGTTTATTATTGTGTATTTTTCTCCTTTTCCACGTTAAGGTATTAAGGTGGCTTTATGAGTAAAATGGTAGTTGTTGACATTGCTCATAGTTTCATATTTAATATAGGATCTCTTCCACAACATTGTTTCCATTTATATTTGATCCTTTTCCACATTAAGGTGGCTTTATGAGTAAAATGGTAGTTGTTGACATTGCTCATAATTTCATATTTAATATAGGATCTCTTTCATAACATTGTTTACATTTATATTTGATCCTTTTTCACATTAAGGTTTTAAGGTGGCTTTATGAGTAAAATGGTAGTTGTTGACATTGCTCATAGTTTCATATTTAATATAGGATCTCTTCCATAACATTGTTTACATTTATATTTGATCCAGTTTTCAAATTATAGATTCTAAGTTAACATTTTGAATCTAAAGTTAAAATGGTTACACCTAACATGAAGCAGATGTGTGACTAACTATAGTGTAATGGTTGTCTGTCATATAAAGTGTTAATGAAATATACATAACACTGCTTAGATTAATGTTTCATCCTACTTGTGAATTTGATTTATCAAGGTTAGGAAGAATCTAATAGTTTAAGATTTTGAAGAATTTAAGATTTATTACTTTCGATGCTTAATAAACCAACCTTGAGTTGAACTTAAATCTAAATTGGTTGAACGGATGCAAAAGGTTAAAGTGGATATATGCTGAACTGGTTTATTTATTTTGTTTATAATGCTTAGAGTAATTAGAACACTCAAGCACTTTTTTATCCCAGCCTGTAGCGCACCTCTTGTCTCTTGCAATTATGCTAGAAAATATGTTTCTGAGTACATTAATTTATATTCTCCCCTGATCAGTGGAGGGGGAGCTTGTGGTTAAGGTCCTGCGACAAGAACAGAAAAAGGAAAGAAGACCAGCATTGGACGTGGGCACCTATCCAACTTGCTTGATTGAAAAGCTTCGAGATTTTCAAAACACGTTATATAATTACAGTAGCAACTGCTGCAACAACAAACGGGAGGCCAAAGTTGTGGGCATTGTGGTGTTGTGGAGAGAGTGCTACAAGGATTTGATCTTAGTGGAACTAGGTATATATAGATATGGTGTTGTCTAAACATTTTATATTTTGGTATTTTTAATCACAATTCTGCAATATAAATATGGGTGAAATCTCAATTTCCTGTTGTTTAAATTATATTTTTGAATACATAAGTGGATTCAGCATCCTGAAAAATTCTGGAGGTCTTGGATTATACAGATTTAAGCATTGAAATCTGCAGATCCAACAATTTCTCATCAGATTTCAGGGAAAATTAACCAGATAATATCTCCAGAAAAGAGCCAAAACATAAAACACTATGGGTATAGATATAGGTATATTTATGGACTGTAGTCTAAACATTCTATGTTTTGGCTCTTTTTTTGACATATTTTCTATTTAATTTTGCCCAAAATCCGGTAAGAAATTGTTGGATATGCAGATTTGAGTGATTGAGTCTGTATAATGTGAGTGCCCTAAGGGTTTTTAGCAGAGTGAATCCATTTATGCACTCAGAAATGCAATTTAAACAACAAAAAATTGTGATTTTGATGTTTAGACAATTCTTATTTAAAATAATTGACAAAGAATAAGATAATTTTTTTTAAGAATTTTATGACAATTTGGGTTTTTTCTAGTCACAATAATAATTGTTAAATTGGTAATCCAATAGGTGTAAAGAGCCTCATGGAAAACCAATTAAGCTAATCCACTTAACTTGGTAACTTAAAACTTGTGTTGCCGTTGTTATTTATTTCTCAGTACACATAGAAAAAATTAAACACTATTAAACTCGGTCTGACAAAATAAAATTACATTGTAACATTATCAAACTATTAGACTCGGTCAGACTAAACAAAATTACATTGTAACATTGACACGCATCTCTTTTGTTGGGACTTCAAACAAACAAGTATTATGTTGTAACCAGATTCATTGAAGAACTTCACAAATTTCCAGCATATTGATTTGACTTAATCTGGAATTTGAGTAGTCTCCTTCCTATGGAATCTAACAAACTTGTCAACATGTTGACTTGAATAGAGTTCAGGATACAAGAACTGTCGAGTTTCGGGAAATTAATTCGGGTTAGACACCTCTCTGTGGCAAAGGTTGCCCTCTTTTCTTTTTCTCACTGAACCTGACAAACCTAAAGGAGTCGACACTCTAGCTGGTGCCACGGAGTTGAAACAATCTAGAAATTTTAAATGTGAGATATGGAGGGTGGGCTATATCAAAAAAAATTAAGATATGAAGGGTGGCATAGTGATTTGCATCTTAAGAAAAATTGAGTAGTTCAAACTTTTAATGTTTTGGAATTTTTTTTTTTTTTTTTTTTTT
>ML809739.1:34423-51376 GCA_009831015.1 Picea engelmannii | reverse complement strand
ATTATTGGTTGAAATCACAATTATTTGTTATTTAAATTGTATATTTGAATGTATGAATGGATTTATCATCCAAAAAAACCCATGGAGTAATCAAAATGTGTAAGGTCAACAACTCAATTATACAATTTCAACAATTCCTAACTTGATTTCGGACAAAATTGATTGGAAAAAAAGATTGAAATCTTGTTAGGAATTGTTGGAATAGCATATTTGAGTTGTTGGAGTTACTTCACAGACACCTAGGATTTCTTTTTCCTAAGGTTTTTGTTTGTTTATTAGTCATAATTAGTCATTATCCAGTCTCTTATATTTTAGGAGAGAATATTCCACCTAGAGAATATTCTCTTTCAGTTGACACTTCAATTTGACTACTTGAGTTGAGTTTAGATGTTGCATTGGGATCATCACCATGCTAATTCGACCTTGCCTTGGTATCATCACCAGAGTGGCGCATTAGCCTTGATTCCTTCAGTTAACTCCTCACTACTTTCTGTTCAGTCAGTTAACTGAAGACTAGTTGACTAGTTAACTCAACTAGGGGGCAATTCACTCCCGTAATTGCTCAAGAGACTAGAATATGTGGCAGTTCACTCCCGTAATTGTTGGTGTGTGTCCAAATAACTCTAGACCACCACTATGGTGACTTGATTCACCTCAAGTTGAACTCATTGAGTTATACATAGTATATTATGTGTAAATTATTCATTATTCACAACGATTAATGAGAATTCTTTCCATTCTTTCTCTCCTTCTTTTTCCAATTCTCTCTGCAAATGTGTGTATCATTGTTTAGCTAGATCTATTCTGTGCAGGTTCAACACATTTACATGGTATCAGAGCTGACACACTGCTAAGCAAAAGCCACACCAAAAATTTTTGCAGGTACAAAAGATTGAAGACAGCGGAAAGATGGAATTCCAAAAAGAATTTATTTTTACACCTTACAACTATTTTGCATGGAAGGAGAAAATAACCATACATCTTTGATCCAAAGGGTTGTATAGGTTAACCATGAATACAGATACAGAGCCAACATCAGCCATAGAAAAATCCAAGTACTTAAATCGCACGGATGAGGCACTCTAATCAATTTGCAGTCTTATTTATCTCGATCTCCTTTTTCATATATCTTTCTGTAAGACTCCCAATGAAACCTGAACCATCTTGGAATGGATCTTTGGCAAACAAGATGAGATGAGGGGACACATGCTGGAGGTGGAGTTGCTCACATTGGATCCAAAGAGCTTCGAGAATATCCAATATTTCTTTATAAAATTCAAGGATTTACTGTTGCAACTCAAAGCTTGCGGGGTTGATAAATCGAAGGAGGAGAAACAAATGGTTCTCACCATTCTCTCCAAGCTTGGTCCTGAATTCTCAATATTCGTATCTACATTCCATACTGTCACATTCACCTCCGGAGCCACCTGGAAGATGCCTTCTCTTGAGGACTTTATCGAATCCCTAACACAAGAGCAAACCAAGCGCATCAACATGGGCACAATCAAAGGCCCAAGGGCGCATGCACTTACTGTGCATGATGGCAACCACAAATATCAGAAATTTAAAGATAAAGATAAGCGGAAAGCTCATGCACATACGAAGAAGGAAGGGTACACAAAACCCTTCACAGATGCCTCCGGATCCAAAGGAGAAAAGGGAAGAAAATGAAAGAAATGCACATATTGTCACAAAGGATTCCATTCAGAATCTGCATGCATACAAAAACAAATAGATCTGATGTCTCAGATACTTCAGCAAAACAACCTTGGAGATCGCATCCCCGAGGGTGCAAAGAAGAAGAAGCTAGAAGATCCGAATTCCAAGAAAGATAATTCTAGCCATGCCTTGATTGCCATCAACTCCTCTCTCGATGCTTGGATCGTAGACTCATGAGCATCACATCACATGGTTGCCTCAGAAGAAGTATATTCTTCGTTGGATGCATGCAAAGGTCCTCCTATTCTTATGGGGGACAACTCTTTTATCGAAGTCACCGGCAAATGAAGGATTGAACTCACCAATGGAAGCTTCGAGAACGTGCTGCATGTTCCCAAGCTTTATGTTAACCTTCTCTCTGTGTATCAGATGACGAATTCCGGCAGCGGAAAGAAAATCATCTTCACACCAAATTCCATGGACATCTACGACATGCAAACCAACTCCATGGTTGCTACCGGTGAGGTAAATATCAGTCTAGATTGTATACATTTTCTGAATTCATTGAACCTGATTCTGCTTTACTGCTTACTCATGCTAATGAAAGTAGTAGGATATGGCACGAAAGGTTTGGACATTTGAATTTCAGATACATGCAACAACTTAGCAAGCACAAATTAGTTGATGGTCTACTAGACATCCATTTCTCCAAGGGAGTATGTGAGGGATGTGTTCTCGGAAAACACCCTCAAGAGAAATTCGACAAGGGAAAGTCTCAACGAGCTTCTGCACCCTTAGATCTGATCCACAATGACCTCATGGGTCCTTTTCCACATCCATCGATCAACAAAGTAAGGTTTGTTCTCATTTTTGTTGATGATTGCTCACGTTTTACATTGATCTACTTTCTCAGGCAAAAATCCGAGGTCTTTCAACACCTCAAAGATTTCAAAGCTTTGGTTGGGACACAGTCTAGAAAGAAGATCAAAGTCCTCCGAACTGATAACGGGGGAGAGTATGTGAATCATGAGATCTACAATCTTTGCCATGAGGCAGGAATTCAGTTACAACATACAGTTCCCTACACTCCGCAGCAAAACGGAGTCGCTGAGCGGAAAAACTGATCTCTAAAGGAGATGGCATCTTACATGTTGCATGCAAAGTCACTACCACAGAGACTATGGGTCGAAGCACTTAACTATGCAACATACATCTAAAACATATCTCCCCATAGATTTGTCAAGGATAAGACCCCCTACCAGGCTTGGAGCGGCCTCAAACCAGAAGTGACCCACTTTCGTATTTTTGGTTTACGTGCATGGGCCATGATTCCCTCTGAAAAGAGGAAGGCACTTGATCCACAGAGCACTGAGTGTATTTTTGTTGGATACCCTGACGATGTGAAGGGATATCGACTTATTGATCTTTCCTCGGACCGACTCATCATTGAGCGTAGTGTTCAATTCGAGGAAAGTGTCTTACATGTACCTCAACAACCACATGCAGACACTTTTACTCTTCCACCTGTTTGAGATGATGAGCATGCACATGTCGACTCTTCTTCAGATGAGAGTTCTGATTCAGAGGACTCAGAGGATTCAGATTTAGAGTCAGTACAGTCAGATGCAGAGTCAGAGCATCCAGATGCAGTTGCAGAGCCAAAGCAGAGGCCCAAGTGGGCACAAACTACTCTTCGAGATGCAGGGGATCTAGTAGGTGATCCAGCCGATACTAGGAGGACTCGATTTGATTTCGAGGAGCCTCTTATTGCACTCACTGCCACTGAACCATTTCCTTCTAGGCATCTTTTCTTGGTTCAGTCTTCAGATCCACAGTCTTATGGCGAGGCTGCTGGAAATCCCTTTTGGAAATCCGCCATGCAGGAGGAGTGCAACTCCCTCCTCGAGAACCAGACTTGGGATCTAGTTCCCCTTCCTTTCTGGAAGGAAACTTGTCAGATGTAGATGGGTCTACAAGACCAAGAGCGCAGCGAATGGACAGATCAGCAGATACAAAGCCATGCTTGTTGCCAAAGGCTTTCAATAGGTTCATAGTATTGACTATGATGAGACCTTAGCTCCAGTAGCGAAGATGGATTCCATTCGATTGGCCCTTGCCATTGCGACAGCCAAGGAATGGGAAGTCCATCAGATGGACGTGAAGAATGCATTTCTTCACGGTGATCTCTCTGAGGAGATCTACATGGAGCAACCCCAGGGATTTATGCAGGACTCATCTTTGGTCTGTCGACTGAAGAAGTCACTTTATGGCCTCAAGCAGGTTTTGAGGGCCTAGTATGCCAAGATGGACTCCTACCTGTTATCAAAAAACTTTGTACGTTGTAAATCAGACCCGAATGTATACATGCTCATGACGACTTATTCACTTCCACTTTTAGTTCTGTATGTCGATGATTTGTTGATCACCAGTTGCTCGACTTCAACGATTGTTGCAGTCAAGAGGATTCTTCATGACAAGTTTTTGATGACGAACATGGGTCCACTACACTTCTTCCTTGGACTTGAGATCAGTCAGGATGCATCAGGCATCAAACTGTCTCAAGCCAAGTATGCACGAGATCTCCTTGAGAGATTTCACATGGCAGACTACAAGTCTGCTTCGACTCCTTTCCTATCAGGAGCCAAACTTGAGGATGGTGGGGAGACTCCACTGGTTGACAGCACATTGTACAGAAAACTAGTGGGGAGCTTGTTGTATCTCACACACTCCAGACTAGACCTCTCATATGCAGTTGGCGCAGTTTCCAGGTTCATGCAGAAGCCACATAAGCTACATTGGAAATCTGCAAAGCGTATCCTTCGATATGTACAGGGCACCATCACCTTTGGGATTCATTATGCAGCAGACCCTACATTAGATCTCATTGGGTTTACTGATTCCGACTAGGTTGGCAATAACATTGATCGCAAGTCCACATCTGGTTACTCACTCAGTCTTGGTTCCGGGCCTATCTGTTGGTCGAGCAAGAAGCAAGCTACAATTGCTTTATCTTCAGCCGAGGCAGAGTACAGAGGGGTAGTTAACATAACCATTCAGGCTATGTGGCTACAACATTTTCTTACTAAGTTGGGCATTCAGTTTCATCGGTCGATCGTCATCTAGTGTGACAACCAGAGCATTCTGAAGTTCTGTAGAGATCCAATTCAGAGGCAGCGGACGAAGCACATCAAGATCCACATGCACTACATCCAGGACTTAGTACACGAGGGGATCATCAACTTACAGTTATGTCCTTCAGCAAAACAGACGACAAACATTTTCACCAAGACCTTCACTGAGCAGAAATCCCATTCTCTGTGAGGTCGTCTTGGAGTGAAGGACACAGTTGCCTAGCAATTGTAGTTCTTCTTTTTACATACACTGTACCTTGAGGGGGGGTTTTCCCATGAGGTTTTCCCTCTTTCCTCACTTTATTTTCAGTGTATCTTTTGTACTTGGGTACCTAACATGGCCTCGTTGCCAGGACCCAATCTTTATTTTCACCATAGTGATGTTCAGGGGGGGTGTTGGAGTTACTTCACACACACCTAGGATTTCTTTTTCCTAAGGTTTTTATTTGTTTATTAGCCATAATTAGTCATTATCCAGTCTCCTATATTTTAGGAGAGAATATTCCACCTGGAGAATATTCTCTTTCAATTGACACTTCAATTTGACTAGTTGAGTTGAGTTTAGATGTTGCATTGGGATCATCACCATGCAACATTGGGATCATCATTGTCACACACCCACTACAGCATAATAAATTTTTCCCCTTTTCTCGCGGAACAAAATCCTCGAAATCCAACGGGGCTTAACACATGCTAGCTCTTCCCTTTTTCCACCTCCATGTGATCGTTGTTCATGATCACAGGCCAAACAACTAGGCGCATTTTCGCATTTCGTGGCTCAGCGATATAAGTGAGTCAAGTCTTTCGACTCTGCCAACCCCGGCATGTCGAAATGCCGAAGAGGCTTCGATCAACAATTAGCCCCTTGGGCTATGCCTTGGTCCATATGACCACTTCTCATAAGACCGCAGTCTTATTCCCTTCGGGACTTATCAATACGAGAGCCCGACCTCTTATCAACGGGACTCCCGAATTCCCAAAATGGCCTTTGTCACATTAGCCCTCCTGGCTATGCCCTGATCCAGGTGACCACTCCTCATAAGACCTCCGTCCTATTTCTTTCGGGATTTATGAATACAAGAGCCCGACCTCTTGTCAACGGGACTCCTGAATTCTCGATTTGCAAAATCCCGATGGACTCTTCCTTTTGGGACTTTCCCGAAATCCTGGACTGCTGCCATGTGTCCTCCCTCAGATGGACGGTCCTCGTCGTTTCATGATTTCGCGACTTGCGACCCCCAATGACACAGATCCTCTGTCAATTCGAATCCCCAGTATCCGAAATATCGATGGACTCTCGATCTCCGCCCCGTGTCCTCCACGAATGGACGATCCAGATTGTTTCGGGACTTCTCCAGGTGTGAAGTCAAAATGCTCACCTTTCTCTTTTGTTTCCCGATGTTCAAATCCCCAAAATAGGTGATCTCGCGATGCGTGTCCTCCCTTAATCGAACGGTCCAGATCTATTTCGGGACTTCCACCATGGAGTGTCTCGATCTTTTGTCTTCAAGACTTCCGAAATCCCGAACTCTGAATCCCCGAAATGGGTAATCTCGCGACGCGTATCCTCCCTTAATCGGACGGTCCAGATCTATTTCTGGACTTTCACCATGGAGTGTCCCAATCTCTTGTCTTCGAGACTTCCGAAATCCCGGAGTCTGAATCCCCGAAATGGATAATCTTGCGACGCGTATCCTCCCTTAATTGGACGATCCAGATCTATTTCGAGACTTCCACCATGGAGTGTCCCGATCTCTTGTCTTCGAGACTTCCGAAATCCCGGAGTCCGAATCCCCGAAATGGGTAATCTCACGACGCGTATCCTCCCTTAATCGGACGGTCCAGATCTATTTCGGGACTTCCACCATGGAGTGTCCCGATCTCTTATCAACGAGACCTCCGAAATCCCGAAGTCCGAAATCTCGAGATGGGTGATCTCGCAACACGTGTTCTCCTCCCGGATGGACGACTCAGATCTATTTCAGGACTTTCATTGTGAAGTTTCCCGACCTCTCGTCATCAGGACTTCCGAAATCCCGATACCAACTCCTCTTTCGGGACTTTTGCCTCTGTTCACGAGGGCTTAACTCTCATGCATCTCCTGACATATCCAACGACTGTCGGGTTTTCTAACTAAGATCTAACGGTTCAGATCTGTCCCGCGTTGTGCACTCTCCCGCTGCTCCCTGGACGTGGAAAAACCAACGATCCAGATACTCCCACAAACCTTGGGGATCTCCAGTCCCGATTTCTTCGCTACTCACGAAGATATAGGAAAAGGATTAAGCCATTTAACGCCCTCGTTTCTTCCTCCAATCTAACGGTCGTGAATGACCGTAGATCTTCCAATAGGATCTCGTCCGTCAATCGATACTTATCCCTACGCAGCTATTTCGGGATTTTGAGAGGCCCATTCTTCGTCATACAGGATTACTAAGACTTGCGCCTTCAAATCCTTTTCAGGGTCTTGGTAAGCTTTCCAAGAAGGGTATCTCTGTGGAGAGATCGATTCCGGGTATTCCTGGGGACAAATAAGGGTATAGATTTCCCGAAAGCAGATTTGAAGTCTGAATTAGATCGGTATACATATATATAAATCTATCTATAAACATAAGCCATACGTGGTCCTTCCAATAAAAGCATGCAACCACCATTTCTGATCAAAACACCACACAGATAGTCTTATACTCAAACCATTCATAAACTGCACAGACTATGAGCATACATGTCAGCATATAAATTTCAAGATGCAAGATGTAAAACACTTATCAGAAATAACACTCGATGTGATTGCAACTACTGAGAGGGGTGTTCGTTTCCACCCAACCGTAGGCTCAACGACTTCCAACGGATTTACCACTAGCCACCCCCGAGCTGAGACCACGATGCTGCAAGACTGAGTCTCTGTTTGCTAGTGACCGAGAACGAAGGTTACTCTTCTTCTTCTCCGCTATCACTCACTCTGTATTTTTCCAGAGTTTCATTCTTCTTTCCCTCGCGTCTGCCCCTTGATCGCCCACTCTTCCTGCCTTTTCTCCTTTCAGCGAGGTTGCGTGTGGCACGATTTTCCTCGCGGCGGTCAGGTCTGAGGACTCTACGGATGGGTGGTTCACCCCCATCCCTCATTACTCATGAGGAGCCATTTACCTACCAACCTGGCGAGTCATTTAATTCGGGACTAGCGAGCTGCTCTTGGTTCTCCAGGCCAGTGAAGTCCAAATACGGTATTGGTTTCAGTGGAAGTTAACGCCACCATTCTAGGTGCCTTCCACCACCTTTCTCCAGCCATCGTGATCTATTTTTCAGCATATCCCCTCTCAGCAGTCCTGCAATATATATTCATAATATTATTCACATTCATCGACCTTTTTCATAAGGTCCATTCACATCACACATTCACATTTCTGAGTTTGCCACAATACTTGGCCAGTATAGTTATTTTTACAGACTGGGGGAAACAGGGTGTTACAAGTCCCTCCCCCTTAAGGGAACATCGTCCTCGATGTTCTATCTATCAACTTGACATGCATGTACAGATGTAAACAAAATCGGATATTCTCGTTTCATGGCATCCTCCATTTCCCGTGTAGCCTCATCTGGGCCAAAATGCTTCCACTGCACCTTGACCTGTGCAATGGTTCGGTTCCGGAGCGGGGTTTCCTTTTTGTCCAGTATGCATTGAGGTTCTAGTGGAAATTCTCCCTCCGGTTCCACCAGAATCACAGACCAATCAATTATATGGTTAGCATCATGTACATATTTCTTCAATAATGAGACATGGAAAACATTATGTGCTTTGACGGTGGGAGGAAGTGCTAGCCTATAGGCTACAGGTCCAACTTTGAACCTCAAAGGGTCCACAATACCGAGGTGCCAACTTGGCACAAGCTCCCATTTTCAGAGAACTCTTCCTAGGTCTAACTCTGAGATATACATGGTCTCCCGTTTTGAACTCTCTCAGAGTTTTCTTTTGGTCAGCATAACTTTTATGTCGGTTCTGAGCGACCTTCAAGTTTTGTTTTATCTGAGTCACTTGTTGTTCCATTTCTTTCAACATGTCGGGTCCAAAAGAAATCCTGTCTACGGGATTACTCCAGCTGACTGGAGTGTTACACGGTCTACCATAGAGAACTTCGAAGGGACTCATCTTTAAGGATGCTCGGTAGCCGTTGTTGTAGGCGAATTCTACCAGTGGTAGGTAGTCTTCCCACTTCTTGGGTTGATGCATTACATGCATTCTTAGCATGTCTTCAAGTATTTGGTTCACACTTTCTGTTTGTCCGTCGGTTTGAGGGTGATAGGTGGTGCTAAACATCAATTTGGTTTCTAAGCCAGCCATCAGTGATTTCCAAAAGTTAGAAGTAAATTTTGTGTCTCTGTCAGACACGATCTCTTTCGGCATACCATGCAGTCTGAATATCTCCTTCATGAATACCTGGGTGATATCGATTGCTTTGCAAGTGGATTTGACAGGGATGAAATGGGCAGACTTGCTCAATTTATCCACCACTACCATAATGGCATCGTTCTGTTTGGTCGATGTTGGTAATCGGGTGATGAAATCCATGGAGATGGTTTCCCATTTCTATTCTGGGATTGGTAGAGGTTGTAGTAATCATGTTGGGTGTCGGTGTTCTGCTTTAACCTGTTGGCACTCTATGCATTTGGCCAAGTACTCGACTATGTCTTTCTTCATTCCAGGCCAATAGAATTGTCTCCTAGTGGCCGTGATCATCTTCTGGTATCCTGGATGACCAGAATAGGGTCTTTTATGTAGTTCATCCAGTATGAACCTCTTCAAGTCGTCACAATCTAGAATATAAAATCTGCTTCTGTAAGTGAGCAGACCTCCTTCGGTCATCTGGTAGCCTTCATATTTTACTTCGTCGGGTTCTTGATGTAGGTACATGGTCACGGTCTGGACGAAGGGCTCTGTTTCTTGTGCATTTCTGATTCTTTCCTTGACATTTGTCTCGCAGGTGCTCACTGCTGCCAGGTGAATTGTTTTCATACTTCTGCTAAGGGCATCGGCCACCCTATTTTCCTTTCATTTAATGTGTTTGATTTCGAAATCAAACTCGCTAAGGAGGGCCATCCACCTAGCTTGCCTAGCATTGAGCTTTGGTTGATCAAACAGGTATCACAATCCACAGTGATCTGTCATAAGTACAAACTTTCTTCCCAGGAGGTAATGCCTTCACATTTTCAAGGCATGCACTATGGCAGCCAGCTCTAGATCATGGGTCACATAGTTGACTTCATGCTCGTTCAATTTTCGGGATTCATAGCAGATCACACTTCCTTCCTGCATAAGAACTCCTCCGAGCCCTTTCTTACAGGCATCTGTGCACACGAGGAAGTCAGCTTCTGGATTGACGATCTTCAGCACAGGTGCATGGGTCAGTAGATGTTTCAGGGTTTGAAATCTTTCTTCACATTTCTGTGTCCACAGGAATTTTGTCCCCTTCTTTTGGAGGGCAATGATTGGACAACCAATCTTGGAGAATCCTTTTATAAATCTCCTATAGTATCCTACTAAACCCATAAAGGATCTGATGTCTGAAACATCCTTTGGGGTAGGCCATTCCATGATAGACTTGATTTTGTCAAGGTCTACCGCTACTCCTTCGGAGAGAACATGGCCTAAGTAATGCATTTGCTTTTGGAAGAATTCACATTTCCTGAATTTGGCATAGAGCTGATGTTCTCTTAGCACTTGCAACACAAGTCTAAGATGCTCTTCGTGCTCTTTTCTGTTCTTGAAGTAAATTAATATATCGTCAATAAAAACAAGAACAAATTTGTCTAGGAATTTTCTGAGTACATTGTTCATCAAGCACATAAAAGTGGCAGGGGTATTGGTCAACCCAAATGGCACCACCACAAACTCATAGTGACCATACTTCGTTCAGAAGACAGTTTTATGGATGTCTTCACCCTTGATTCGGACTTGATGGTATCCCGACCTCAAATCAATCTTTGAGAAAATAGACGCACCCCCCAATTGATCGAACGTGTCATCGATCCTGGGCAAGGGGTACTTGTTCTTTATGGTTACCTTATTGAGTTGCCTATAATCTATACACAGTCTAAGCGTATCGTCCTTCTTTTTCACGAACAGGACTGGTGCTCCCCATGGAGACACGCTGGGCCGAATATAGCCCTTATCCATCATTTCTTTTAATTGCAACTTGAGTTCAACTAACTCGGGTGTGCTCATCCGGTAGGGTGTCCTAGACACCGGCACCGCTCCCGGTGCAAGTTCTATCGAGAAGTCTATGTCCCTTCTCGGAGGTAAACTCGGTACCTCTTTCGGAAACACATCTATGTATTCTCTCAGGATAGGGCGATCGTCAAGGCTTGGTTTGTCACCTTCGATTGTTTTCAACACCTATATTGCATATAGGGGACATCCCTTTCGGCAATACTTTATCATTTGCAGAGCTGATATTTGTCTCACCGAGACAGGTTTTCGGATCCCTTGAAGGGTTATCTTTTTCCCTTCTTTACTTACACATTCTAAGGTTTTATGGTAGCAGTGCAATCTGGCTTTATGGGCGGCTAGCCAGTCCATACCAATCAGCAGATCATATGATCCCAGGGGTAATAAGTTAAGGGTTGTTTGGGTGGGGAATCTATCCAACATCAATTGGCAGGCTGGTATAACCTCTGCTACCCTTCTTTTGGTTCTAGTGGCTAACTGTACCAACCATGGCTTGGTATGTTTTTGTGGTTGTAGTTTACACTTATCAACAACTTTAGGGGCTATATAACTCAAATTTGAACCAGGGTCAATTAAAACAGACACTAGATGGTTGGAAATCATACCTTTTATTTCCACTAATGAATCTTGGTGGTCGACTTGGTTATTATCCAAGGCTACATAAATTTGTGGTTCACTCATGGCCACATCATTGACGGTAGTAGCTTCTTGGATGTTATAAATCCTCCAACTATTATGTTGTCGGTGTGGACAAACTCTCAATAGATGTTCTTCCCCGCAACACCAACATTTCAAAGGTTCTCTCTTTGGGTTATCAGTCTTCATTGATATGGGTCCAGAAGTTTTATTTCCTCTCATGGAGGGAAAATTCTGTTGGTGCATACTCTGGGCTGGAAAGCTCATTCTTGGGTTCTTCTTATAGTTCTTAAATCCTGGGGATTTAATTCTCCTTTTCTGAAATCTTGAACTATTCTTCTGTTTCCATCCTTCGCGAGGTTCTGCTCGATGCCCAAACTGTTCATGACAATAGGTCGCCTTTCGAATAGTGCCTTCTAGAGTCTTTGGCTCATCAAATTCAATTATGTTCCGATAGTCCTTAGGTAGTCCACTGATGAAGCATTGCACCTTTGTCTTTTTCGCTTTTATATAGGGTACATACCTCAAAAAATCGAGAAATTTGTTGACATATTCTTCTATAGTGAGTTGTCCCAGTTTGAGTTCATAAAACTCTTTAGTCTTTTCATCGAAATATTTTTCCAACAGATACTTCTTCCGGAAGTATTTCTCAAACCATTCCCAAGACAAGTCCTCTTCGCGAACCCCTTTCACATTCTTAAGGTCTTCCCGCCAAATGGAAGCCTTTCCGTTCAAGTTGAAGGTGGCCACTTGGGCCTTCATATTTTCTGAAAAGTCGTGGACTCTTAAATACTTCTTTAGTCCAAGCAATCATGCCTCTGCTTCCTGTCCCTTCTTTATTTCACCGTCGAAGGAGGGTGGTTTGGCTTTTCTGAATTCTTCGAATTTACGACCTTTGGAAGACTTTTTCTTCTTCTGTCTCCTTCGGGAATAGGAACTGGTTCTGCTACTAGAAGAGCCCTCTAAATCACCAGCTTTCTGCTCAGGGGAATCATCCGACGCTTGTCCTTTAACTCTGGGGTGGACCTTTTTCGAGGTGCTCCTCTCAGTGTGGCCACTGAAATGACCATGTTTCTAAGTTTCAGGTTCATGTTGCATTTGTCTTTGTAGATCAGATAAACTCTGCAGTAAAAATGCGTTAATTTTTGTTTGCTTTTCTTGTTCTTTCATCATCCTTTCATTGTTGGCCTTACAGCTTTGTAATCCGACCATGAGGCTCCTCACAGTCTCGGCTAGACCTGGAGGGGTCCCTACTGCCCTCCTTTCGTCATACTCTTCGTCTCTATTGTGGGAGCCCTCTCCCACTTCATGGTGAGTCACCATACTATGCGTTGATAATTTCCCGCAGATGATCTTCCGCTTATGTGCAAAAGGGAAAAACGTTGGTTGTTAGTCAACATTTATATTTATTTATAACCAATACATAATTCATATTTTCACATGTACACACACAATAGGGGTTTTTCATTCTTAACTTCGTCTTTTGATTAGGAAGGTTAAGACAGGGGGTTACTCTTTTTAGGAGTGTTCCGAACGGAGCTTCTGCGCAACTCGTTCATGAGCCCAAGCAGGCCAAGTGTTGTAACCATGCTCTGATACCAATTTGTCACACACCCACTACGGCATAATAAATTTTTCGCCTTTTCTCGCGGAACAGAATCCCCGAAATCCTACGGGGATTAACATAGGCTAGCTCTTCCCTTTTTCCACCTCCATGTGATCATTGATCATGATCACAGGCCAAACAACTAGGCGCATTTTCGCATTTTGCGGCTCAGTGATATAAGCGAGTCGAGTCTTTCGACTCTGCCAACCCCAGCATGTCGAAATGCCGAAGAGGCTTCGATCAACAATTAACCCCCTGGGCTATGCCTTGGTCCATATGACCACTTCTCATAAGATCCCAGTCTTATTCCCTTCGGGACTTATCAATACGAGAGCTTGACCTCTTGTCAACGGGACTCCCGAATTCCCGATTTCCGATTTCTTGAAATGGCCTTTGTCACATTAGCCCTCCTGGCTATGCCCTGATCTAGGTGACCACTCCTCATAAGACCTCCGTCCTATTTCTTTCAAGATTTATGCATACGAGAGTCCGACCTCTTGTCAACGGGACTCCCAAATTCCCGATTTGCGAAATCCCGATGGACTCTTCCTTTCGGAACTTTCCCGAAATCCTAGACTGCTACCACGTGTCCTCCCTCAGATGGACGGTCCTCGTCGTTTCGTGATTTCGCGACTTGCGACCCCCAGTGACACAGATCCTCTGTCAATTCGAATCCCTGGTATCTGAAATACCGATGGACTCTCGATCTCTACCACGTGTCCTCCATGAATGGACGATCCAGATTGTTTTGGGACTTCTCCAGGTGCGAAGTCAAAATGCTCACCTTCCTCTTTTGTTTCCCGATGTTCAAATCCTCGAAATGGGTGATCTCGCGACGCGTGTCCTCCCTTAATCGGATGGTCCATATCTATTTCGGGACTTCCACCATGGAGTGTCTCAATCTCTTGTCTTCGAGACTTCTAAAATCCCGAAGTCCGAATCCCTGAAATGGGTAATCTCGCGACGCGTATCCTCCCTTAATCGGACGGTCCAGATCTATTTCGGGACTTTCACCATGGAGTGTCCCGATCTCTTGTCTTCGAGACTTCTGAAATCTCGGAGTCTGAATCCCCGAAATGGGTAATCTTGCGACGCGTATCCTCCCTTAATTGGACGGTCCATATCTATTTCGGGACTTCCACTATGGAGTGTCTCGATCTCTTGTCTTCGAGACTTCTGAAATCCCGGAGTCTGAATCCTCGAAATGGGTAAGCTTACGACGCGTATCCTCCCTTAATCAGACAGTCCAGATCTATTTCGGGACTTCCACCATGGAGTGTCCCGATCTCTTGTCAACGAGCCCTCCGAAATCCCGAAGTCTGAAATCCTGAGATTGGTGATCTCACGACACATGTCCTCCTTCTGGATGGATGGCTCAGATCTATTTCGGGACTTTCATTGTGAAGTTTCCCGACCTCTCGTCATCAGGACTTCTGAAATCCCGAAGTCCGAAATCCTAATACCAACTCCTCTTTCGGGACTTTCGCCTCTGTTCATGAGGACTTAACCCTGATGCATCTCCTGACAGATCCAACGACTATCGGGTTTTCTAACTAAGATATGACAGTTCAGATCTGTGCCAAGCTATGCACTCTCCCGCTGCTCCCTGGACGTGGAAAAACCAACGGTCCAGATACTCCCACGAACCTTGGGGATCTCCGGTCCCGATTTCTTCGCTACTCGCAAAGATAAAGGAAAAGGATTAAGGCATTTAACGCTCTCATTTCTTCCTCCAATCTAACGGTCGTGAATGACCACAGATCTTCCGACAGGATCTCGTCCGTCAATCGATACTTATCCCTACGCGGCTATTTCGGGATTTTGAGAGGCCCATTCTTCCTCGTACAGGATTACTAAGACTTGCGCCTTCAAATCCTTTTCAGGTTCTTGGTAAGCTTTCCAATAAGGGTATCTCTGTGGAGAGATCGATTCTGGGTATTCCTGGAGACAAATAAGGGTATAGATTTCCCGAAAGCAGACTTGAAGTCTGAATTAGATCGATATACATATATATAAATCTATCTATAAACATAAGCCATACGTGGTCTTTCTAATAAAAACATGCAACCACCATTTCTGATCAAAACACCACACAGACAGTCTTATACTCAAACCATTCATAAACTGCACAGACTATGAGCATACATGTCAGCATATAAATTTCAAGATGCAAGATGTAAAACACTTATCAGAAATAACACCCGATGTGATTGCAACTGCTGAGAGGGGTGCTTGTTTTCACCCAACTGTAGGCTCAGCGACTCCCAACGGATTTACCACTAGCCACCCCCGAGCTGAGACCACGATGTTGCGAGACTGAGTCTCTGTTTGCCAGTGACCGAGAACGAAGGTTACTCTCCTTCTTCTCCGCTATCACTCACTCTGTATTTTTCTAGAGTTCCCTTCTTCTTTCCCTCGCGTCTGCCCCTTGATCGCCCACTCTTCCTGCCTTTTCTCCTTTCGACGAGGTTGCGTGTGGCACGATTTTCCTCCCGGTGGTCAGGTCTGAGGACTCTACGGATGGGCGGTTCACCCACATCCCTCATTACTCATGAGGAGCCATTTACCTACCAACCTGGCGAGTCATTTAATTCGGGGCCAGTGAGTCGCTCTTGGTTCTTCGGGCCAGTGAAGTTGAAATACGGTATTGGTTTCGGTGGAAGTTAACGCCACCATTCCAGGTACCTTCCACCACCTTTCTGTAGCCATCGTGATTTTTTTTTCAACATATCCCCTCTCATAAGTCCTACAATATATATTCATAATATTATTCACATTCATCGACCTTTTTCATAAGGTCCATTCACATCACACATTCACATTTCTGAGTTTGCCACAATACTTGGCCAATATAGTTATTTTTACAGACTGGGGGAAACAGGGTGTTACAATCACCATGGTAATTCAATCTTGCCTTGGTGTCATCACCAAAGTGGCGCATTAGCCTTGATTCCTTGAGTTAACTCCTAACTACTTTTTGTTCAGTCAGTTAACTGAAGACTAGTTGACTAGTTAACTCAACTAGGTGGCAATTCACTCATGTAACTACCTGAGAGACTAGAATAGGTGGAAGTTCACTCTTGTAACTGTTGGTGTGTGTCCAAATCACTCTAGACCACCACTATGGCAATTTGGTTCACCTCAAGTCAAACTCGTTGAGTTATACAGAGTATATCATGTGTAAATTATTCATTATTCACAACTGTTAATGAGAATTCTTTCCATTCTTTCTCTCCTTCTTCTTTTTCCAATTCTCTCTGCAAATGTGTGTATCATTGTTTAGCTAGATTTATTTTGTGCAGGTTCAACACATTTACATGAGTTGTTGGCTCTGTACAATTTGAGTGTTTTGGGGTTTTTTGGGGGTGTTGAATCCATTTATGCATTCAAACATGCAATTTAAGTAGCAAATAATTGTGATTTTACCAACAAGTGTATAAATGGTATCCAGTGATGATTTTTGAAAATGTAAAAAACATAGAACATTTAAACTACGCCTTTTTCTTAGACATAGTCTAAGCATTCTACGTTTTGGACTTTTTTTGAGCAATTTTGTTTGGGAGAAGTCTAAATGTTCTACGTTTTCAACAACCATCATTGGAATCTGATTATACACTTGTTGGTAAAATCACAATTATTTGTTACTTAAATTGCATATTTGAATGGATACAACACCCCAAAAAACCTATAGTGCACAG
>ML809739.1:14977-30871 GCA_009831015.1 Picea engelmannii | reverse complement strand
GTATTTGCATTGTCCTAATGGACTACAAATAGTTGCAATAAATTGAACATGCTCTTCAAAATCACAAGGACTCAATCCAATGAAATGTGGCTTCCATTTTTTCAGTCACTTCAAAGGTTCAAGACAATGAACATCAAGCCACTTCTCAATTTGCATCAATTATGGGAAATCTAGTCTAATAGAAGCACCAAATAGTTGTTCTAGAAGTAGATTGTGACTTTCTTAGAAACGTGATTCTAAATTTGAGCAAGGAAGCTCAATCATGGGATTCCATTGAAAGGATGTTAGTGGACTCAACCCAGGGGAAGTTAAATGTAGAGGACACCATGCACTAGGTGGTTAAAGATATGGAGATATTGAAGCAGGACTCTGTCCCATCAAATGTAGGCCTAGAAGAGGCTTTTGTCATATTTCCTACTAAGTATTATGTATTTTAAGGTTATTATAATTCTAGGCATATATTATAGACTTTATAGCATTAAGAGATATTGGGAATTTTTTCCTGGCAACAAATGCAGGCATTGTACTTGGCATGTATTTAGCTTTGCTTTTTGTTCAAAATTTTTGGATTTGAACTGTGATGTAATCTCATTGTGAGGTTAGCTGCATATTTAAATAATATAAATTCCCTAGTTTTGGTTTAAAAAATAAAAAAATTATAGCTCCATTTCAATTCTCATCTATTAATGAAGCACACATTATCACTAGTAAGCTAGTAGCATCTATAATATTATTTTGTTTCTTGTACCATAGCCTCATGTTATCTTCTAGAGCTTACCAAGTTTTCATATATAGAAGAGTGAATGGAGGAAGAAGCTTCACAAGGAGAGATGCCAAGCACACTTGTCGCATGCAAAGGGAAGAGTTAATTGCCAACTAGGCCCATACCAAAGCAAGATGCAATGGAGAATGTGACGGGTCACTTCAAACAAGTAGAAAGTGTGAAGATGATGCAACATCCAACGGAGTGCAAATGCATGGTGATCAAAGTTAGAGGGCTGAGAGTATGTGAAAGAAAGAGGGAATATGACACCAATAGTGGGAGTACATAGCATCATATTGTCATATTATCTGATGAAGCTTCCCATGTGGGGAAAATATTGCAATTTCTTAGTTACATAAGTTACTTATTCTCACATTTACATTGAATAAGTTGAGAATAAGAAAAATTGTAACGAGCTCAAAGAGCCACCAAGAAGCTCAAAGGTCACTTAGGGTACTAGATGAATGGTTATAGAAGTTGGAAGGCCAAGAGCCTCAAGCTAAATTTATAAATGGAACCTTTACCTTGGAGCAAAAGTTATGTTTTTGCACTAGAACAAAACAAGTCGTTAGCGTTGAGTTTAGCATTGAATTGTAGTGCTATTTTTTTCAAGTTGGATCATTTTCCTAGTGTAGTATTCGACATTAAATTGCTTGTTGTGTTTAACATTGACTTTAGCACTAAAATAAACATCGTAAAAAAAAAGGAAATGAAAAATGGTAAGAAAAATGTTGGGTTGAACCGACATCACTTGCTAAAGGAAAGAAATTTACTTGAGCTACGTTCCCACAAAAATCTACCCTTAAAAATGTAGATCTAAACTAAAACTAGGCTAACCTAGTGCAAATCCAAATTTATGGAAACATAAGCAAGAAATAGTAACAAAATGAAAACATAAGTGGAAAATGGTAAGGAAATGCAAGGGTTTGAACCTATATCACTTTCCAAAGGAAATAACTCTACTTGAGCTACATTCCCACAAAATCTACCATTAAAAGTGCAAATCTGAACTGAAACTAGCCTAATTTATGCATGCAACTAAGTGAATAGTGTAGATTTGAGATAAATATCAACATTTAATATTAAGGGGAAAGTAAGTAATGAGAGGTAGATGGGTGCCAAGATTTGAACCTGGATCTTCTTATGGGAATGCAAAGGGTCTTCCTTATGCCACACCCATGAACATGATCTACATATTAAATAGATATCTCGAGATGTCGTTTTTTTCTTCTTTTTCCATTAAACCTGCAACAATAAAACAATAAAAAACATTATCAAATCAATAAAGGAAATCCAAAGTAGGAGAGGAAGGAAGATAAGGGAAGGAGAAGCATTTTCCTTTCTCATGAAGGTTCCTCCATGAAACTCGAAACTTGCAACAACAAAAGAATAATAAACATTAGCAAATTGTGAATAAAGTAATAGAGGAAGGAAGGAGGAGAAGGGAAAGGAGAAACCATTACTTTCATTATGGATTTTTCTCCATGAAACCATAGCCTTCATGCACGGAACCCTAAAATTGCAGGAATAAAACAGCAATAAAGGAAAATCAAAGTAAAAGAGGAAGGAAGGAGGAGAAGGGAAGGAGAATATATTACCTTCCTTGTGGAGGTCCCTCCATAAAATCGAAACTTTAGCCTCCATGAGGATGAAACCTCAAGGGAGAAAGGAGAAGGGAGGACAAGAGAAGAGAGAAAGAAATGAAATAAGAAAAGAACTAGAGAGTAAGGTTTTAAAGGTTTTTATGAGAGAAAATAAGAGATTCTATTTAAAATAATAGAAATATTCTCACACTCATAAGGATTGAGAGAAGCATATTATTTGTCCCCATGGTGAAGAGAAGTCGGTGAGGGAGTGTGATGTTAAGGCACTCTGCAAGTGATGTCATCAGTTCGAAACCTCTGGGGACACCTCAAATCCAACCATGTTAAGGGTTGGTGTGGTCTAGGCTGGGTGCGATCCCCGGGTGATTTTGACAGCTTAGATGCCCCTAGGTCATGGCATCTCAGCCACAAGCCAATCCTGCAAGTCAGGGATATTTAGCTAACAAAAAAAAGAGAAGCATGTTATTCTTAGCCCTTGGTCTTTATTGGATTTCTTTATGGGAAGTTTCACTTGTTTTTATTTAGTTACTTAAGAATCTCAACACGAAAATCAACTCTAAACCCGACACAAGCATTGTCGATTTTAACATCAGCTCATGAAATAACACTAAATTTAGCATCGAGTTGTGAAGTAGCACTGAATTTTCATTAAAACTACACAAAAATTCAATAAAAGGGTAAATGTAAGCATAAAGGGAAGCTAAAAACGAAGCTAATGACACAATTTTACTGTAGTGTTGGCATTATAAATTATCTTCATGTTAATAAAGAGACTATTTTTAATTGTCATGTTTATACTCTTGTAGAGCTATGATTGGTTATGGATTATTCTCTCTTTTCTTAGTTCTCTTGATGTTTGTGGGTGTGAGCATTCTAACTTGTGGACTATTTCTCTTGTCCATAGTGTTTATTGTCACTTATGTTTTGTTGTCTATCATATGATATGAAGTAAGGATTCTCTTGATGACTTGTGGACTAGAGCCTTTGATTTTCATATGGTTTAGTTGGTGGACTATTCTCCCTATGACTATATGTTTAATTACATTTTATGTATGCATGGTTAATAACCGGATTTTGTGACAAGGAAGAGCTTTAGTTGGATTGTTTCACGTTGGAAGGGAGTTAGGAGTGTCTAATTTGGATTCATTTTTGGTGGCAATGGTGGATTATTCCCCTTGCTCTTGGTTACATCTCTAAACTTTGTTTTTTGTTTCTCTAGTTACAATTTAGCTAGTTCCTTTTTGCATCGTATATTTGAGGCAATTAATTCTCCACATCCACTCCATACTCATTTGCATTTTTTCACTTTACATTATTTATTAGATCAAATATAGAACAACTTAGCTTGCTATATACCAGTCGAGCCATTGTCAGAGGGTTCGCCATTTCAATGGAGAAAGGTCTAATTGAACCCTTTAACTAGGTAAGTCTATGAAGGGTCATTTTCTCTCTTGGCATAGTGTTAGTAATTTAATGAATAAGGGTTAGTCATGGGTTAGTGGGATGTGGACTAGAATAAACACTATCATAACCTTACATACCTATCCTACCGACCCACCCCACTAACCTATTGAACACTATCATAACCTTACATACCTAACCTACCCACCCACCCACCCACCTCACTAACCTATTGAATCTACTAAACTACCTAATCTACCCTATTGAGCCATGCAACGTACATAACCTATCAACCTACCCACCCCACCGACAACGCCCTTGTTCACTTGTGCTACGCGTAGTTATATCGGGTTTATGGCCATCGAGTTTTTAAAGTTTTTCTTTTTCTTGAAATCCCAATAACCCACGAAAACCCGATCTGCTAGTTTATCGGGTTTGTAAGTCGTCGACATCACGGCTCTATCAGCATCGGGAATAGTTTATTGGGTTTAAAGTTTTTTCATTTTATTTTTGTAACCCGATGGGGACCAACCTGATAAGCAATTTTTGCTTAGTGCTTAGTTATAACATAAAGTCGAATGGTGGGGCCTAAGGCCATCGAGTATGTCAACTATCGGAAAAAAATGACCGTCGATTTTACACTATTAGGTTTGCAACCATTGCATCCATCGGGTTCAGAACTATAGTATTATCGGGTTCAACAAAACATTATCGGAATAGTTTGTTGTTAAGTATTTTTATTTTTTTTTAATCTTAAAATTGCAGATTTTTCTTTTTGATTTCTATGCCAAATGGACATTTGGTAAGCTTGGATGTGAAAGTTATACCTTTCTCCCGCAACACTAACCTACACAACCTACTAATAAGCTTAACCCATAAACCTAACCTATTGACCTAACCCACCAAATTTACTTAACCCACCTATCACAACTAACCTACTACAAAAGCCACCAAAAGTTAATTCACCTAACTTACCAATTCCCAGCCAACCTACCCCACAAGCACACCTAACCTACCCCATCCTACTAACTCAACTAACCTTCCTAACCCTTATAATGCACTAACTTACCTAACCCACCTAAACCCTAACATATCCCACTAATCTACTTAACTTTCTAATCCACTAACCTACTACCCCAATAGCCCATATAACCTATCCTAACCCATCTAACACATGCAACCCATAAATCTCCTAAAGTAACTTACAGATGCTACTCAGACATTGAATGGATGTTAAAAAGACATTAGACTTTAACGACATCAATGAGACGTTACCTAGACACTAATGAGATAATGGAATAGGCTACTAAAGTGCTAGATGGATGCAAAAGAAATGCATGTTGGATGTTAATGGGACTATAATGATGTTAATGAGATGCTACTTGGATTCTAGAATAAGCTACTAAGACTCTATTAAGAGGCACCTTGGACGCAATTAGGATGTTGAAATCAATGCAAGAGGAGGCATTTAAAGGATCCCGAGTAAGACACAGAAAAGACCCTATTAGAAAAACACAAAAAATTAAAAAAATCCTATTAGAAAAACACAAAAAATAGATTAAAAAACCCTATTATAGTAGTGATTTAAGAGGGTCTCATACACCAATTTGGTGTCTAGCTTGGTCGTGACCTTAAAAATGGATGATGATAATTTAGAGATCGCCATTCTCCATATTGTCATAAGTAGGTAACAATCCTACCGATAATTATTTACACGATGAAATGATTTGAAGTGATGTAAATACATAGAGGTTGTGGACTATCATGGCACATAACATGCCCTTTGATTTAGGTATAACATGTTTTGGATATATTGTTTTCTTAGTTATCTACTTTTATTGGTTATACAACGATTATAAAAATATTTGATCATATTTAACCATGGCATTAAATAGATAGCTTAGATACTGAGGTATTTTGGAAATGGTGTATAATCTTCTTCTTCTTTTTTAATGTATATTTTGAGAAATTAGATGGGAGTCATTTCAAGGATGGTATCCAAGGTAAATTGGATTTTCCAAAAGTTTGAGTTTTGTGAACATAGGATTCCATGCTATTACAACAATATACTAATTAAGAATTCAATATGTCACTTATGGGAATTGAATTTTGGTGGAAAGGATAACTCTACTTTTCACAATTGTTTGAGATAGACCCACTTGACCAATAACAATGTACAATTTAAGTGGGCCTAACTATTGATAACATGTGTTTCCTCCCTCATGACAATTGGTTCAAATTCAAAGAAAGATAAGATATATACACTTCCATAAACTAAACTAAATAATCAAATCATTATGTGAAAAGGAAACCCTCATCTCACAAATAAAAAGATCTCATATATCATTTTAGCATCTAACTCAATTATGATTTAAAATTAAATCAAATTATTGTATAGAGGGAATACCTTATCTCTCACGATTTTATATATCAATTTGATTATGAACTTAAATTAAATTATAATTATTATTATAATGAGTAAATAGAATAATACTATCTACCTAATCAAACTAGCTTTTATTTCTTACTAAATTATAATCTTAAAATAAATAATTATCCATAATAATAAATATGAAATATCATTACACGACAAGAGTATCTTTGTATCCCAAAAATGGAAGTGTACGGCTACCATACCAAGAGGTTCATAGAATATACGGAGCTTATACGGTACGATATTATTAATCATTTTTTTTATTATCTGGAAAATTTATAATTCTGCTTTTTGCTTGTTTAACGAGCAAAATCAATGAGAAAATCGTTTACCCATTTTCGTTTTTCAATTCCTAAATAATTCAAGAATTTAACCTAAATTCACAAATTACAATTTTTATTTATAAACATATTTGCTTGAAAATATTTTTTGCGGAAATACAAAGTGCAGCACTACTACATTAATAATTGACACGTAGGTTTTGTTATATATTATTAAAAAAATATTATTATTAATACAAAGTGCGGCACTACATTAATAATTGACACGTAGGTTTTATTAAATATTATTAAAAAAAAAAATAGTATTCATAGTTTTCACACTTAAATGTGTGTTATTTAATATGGTATTTAGAATGGAACTTGAGGGTTACAATACTAATCAATAACTAAGATGATTTTTTTCATTATCTTTATGATTTTATATTAACATGTTAATGGTTTGTGGTTTGATTTGATGGGTTGGATGGCTTAGTTGTTAGTTAGTATTGTGTTGAGGTTCACAATTAACCCCAAGCCCTAGGGTCTACGGATTCCCAAAATTTTTGCAAGTTTCTTTAATCATGTCTTATTATTCTCGTGGCTTAAACTTTTGATGAAATTTGTGCTCTCGAGTGATTTTGAGTTCTTTGATTGATTTGCCTAACTGACCTTATTACTTGAATTGCACATGAATGTTAGGGTGCCTCATTGAGTGGTTAATTGGTTGTATTGGCTAATCTCTTAATGTCTTTGTCTAAATGACTCTAATGTATTTGTCTAAATGACTCTATCTTGCTACTTGCTTGTGTTGGTAATGAATGAGTCTTTGTTACTATTTGGACTTGCATTGATAGTCCATTATGGTTGCTCGTGTTTTGGATTGTGCTACTTTATTTATCTCTTGATTGGCGATTTGGACTATCTTTACTTGTTGCTTCATATCGTCCTATTTATTTTTAAGATCATTGAAATGAATGATCTTCATCAAAAATTAGATAAGCCAACACTTGTACCTTATTCAAGTTGGTTTCTTTCACCAAAAATGGCCTTGGTTAACTAAGTGTCCAAAGGTTGGTTTTCCCATTGCCTCTAGTCATTGATTATTTGCATGTAAAGTTCATGAATGCAGAACATATTGTGGTTGTTCAAATGTCTATGCTTAGTTATTTTTTTAGGTCCATGGATGTTTTTTTTACTCTCAAAGCAGACAAAGGTAAACAATGACTATGTACCTCACCTCGAGAGAATTGTTACTAAGTTTACGAAATCATTTGAATATGTTAGTGTTGATCACTAATGTTGTGTTTGCAAGTAAATGCGTATGACCTAATAATTGTTTGAGCTTTGATTTGAGTTTGGTTGGATGATAAACTTGGTTTTAATGATATGTGAATCCTTCAAATTATTTGAGCATTAATATATGTATTGTTTTGAAGATCCTCTTACGTATAAAGACATTACTAAAAATGTCCTTATTATGATGCTTTGAGTATGTTATTTTCCTTTGCTCTTTATGGATGGTCCATGAATAGTGTATTTTGATGACATGTTAATGTTATGGATGGTCCATGAATAGTGTATTTTGATGACATGTTAATGTTATGAATGGTCTATGAACAATGTATTTTTATGACATGTTAATGTTATGTATGAAGTAGTGACAATATTCAAACACATAATATCCCATGGTTTTTTTTTAACATTTTGTCTAACTAACCTTATCGCATGGATTATGTTTAAAGGCTTATAGATCAATGGCTTTGAGCTTACCGCAAGTTGTGATTTGGAGTGCTAACTATCGAAGTTATTTTGCTTATCATGTGGGCATGGTGATGTAGTGATTTCAAAACCCTTACTTGAGAAGGCCTTGCATAAGTGCCCTTGTTTAAATTATGATGCTCGATTGTATATGTTATGTGGCTTATCTATGAAAGAGTTTTAAATAATTTATATTGGTGATATGCTTATAATTTGTGTGCATGAAATGGTAGGGATCTCATGATTTGGACTCTAGTGCATAACAATCAAAGCATGTGTAGACATGCATTGTAACTAGGAGTTTAAAGCATGTGTAGACATGCATTGTAACTAGGAGTTTAAAGCATGTGTAGACATGCATTGTAACTAAGAGCTTTATTGTGACTATGTTACATATGTTATTATTAGATGGATTCATCTCTAATGCTTGGTACTCATAACATTAAATGACTATTGACAAGATAGAATTAATGCACAACTTGAGTGTTGCATCTATCCTCATATTTCATTATGAGGTCTAATGTTTAAATCTAATCAATCTATTGAATCTTTTGTTACAATGAAACTTGTGTGTCTATAATAGTTAGTAATGAGGGAGTAGGAGCATGGGAATGTTGGAGATAAGGAAATATGTGCAGTGAATGAACATGAGGATACATTTCTTTAAACACGTAGTTTTCATCTTGCTAACCATGTGGGTGCCTTCCATTCAAAGCACTTGGCAAAGAGGAACTAACAAAGGAAGAAGGACATTAAAGTAGTCGATGGTGTCTCATTCATATGGATGTAAACATATCGAAATAATTCAATGTGCCAGGAGATACCATCATAAACATAGTCTTGAACACATGTGAGAACCATGCATATGACATTATGGGGTTTCCTCACTTATTCTCAAATATGGTGTTGAATTGTCGTGTTGACCTATTAGTGACATATGAACTATTGTTATCAACAATATACCACATGATGTTGTTTGGATTATGCATGGAAATTAAAAAAAAAAAAAACTTGAGATTGTCTACTATCTATCCCTAAGGGTTGTTGTCACACCAGTGGAGAACTCGGGCGGATGGTGGAAACATCCACCGTTCTCAATAGTGTGCAGAACCACAACTTTTTTACTCAACGACAAGGCTACTCTGGTCTACTTAACTCGGGCTACGCCTAACACTTAGAATTTTTATCAAGTTTTGTTATGATAGAACATTCACATAAAAGAACAACTAAAAGTAACACATATGCACATGTATAAAACAAGATATGTAAATCAGGCGGACGACCAAACCGGCCTAACACCCACAAAACAATTTACAATGAACAATAGACAAGTGTGTTGAGCATATAGCCCATGTTGCACCAAGAATTTTACAAGGAGTGCATGCTCAGATATATCCAACACCTGTGCGATACAATATCTTCCCACAAACTTCATCGCAAACTTTTGTTGCATTTATGCACCCATCCTTGTGCACCTCTTCACATTGTAGACCGAACACTTCAAGGATGCTCCACGTCATCATGCCCATTGTACCCTTGCCTCTGAGCTCAACTCACCCATCAATTTTTCTGAACTGCTCACTTGCCTTGTCACTTGACTCTTTCTCATGCAACATCACACCTCACCACCAAACTCGGCTCATCCATTGGTTTCCTCGTCTCAAGATAACATGCCCTCTTCTGTTGTCTTCGTTGCAGACTCCACAAGGCAACACAGGTCACCCACTAGGTGTGACTTGGCCCTTTGGAAGGAGCTCACTCTCTCTACCACAAACTTGCCTAAGATGCCCAAATATTCGTGGTTGCGAAGTGTCTATGTTGAAGGCCCAATGTGTCTTGTTGTCTCTCACCCTTTTATTCTTATATGTTGTCTCCCCAAATGAATCGCCTAGGCGAACCAACACATCTCATCTCTCACACCCCTTTGTAATGTTGGGCCAACCTCTCATGTGGGCACATCCGAGTGACTTGCCTAGCCGACCCATCGAACGATCCATTCCTTTGTTTGAATGGTGCCTCCATCTGTCCAACTGAATCAATGTTTGGGTGAGCGCGTCGATTAGCCAAGTCATGTCGACTTGTGTAGGTTCCCCCTCCCATGCCTTAGTCGATTTTCCTTTTGGTGATGCGACCAAGTATTCTCCCACAACCTTCATCAAACCAACCGATCGTTTGACTTGTGTCACAAGGCACTTCGATTGAGTATCCCCTTGATGTGTCGCACATCCAAGGTGACCCCATATCACTCGATATATGAAGATGTCATGTCTTTGTGTGTGTCAAGCGTCGTACCTACCTTATAAAACTTTAGTGCAAAGGTGTGTGCCCAAGCTATGCACCCAAGGCCTTACATATCCCCCCAATCCAAGTTGTTTCTGTCGTCGGCAACATCCACTAAAATTTGTTGTCTCCAAGCCTCTACCTAAACTCATGCCTCCATTGCCACTACTATTGGAAACCCCAAATTCTTCCATAATGGAAACCTCAAGTTTCCTGTGAAGTGGAAACCCAAACCTTCCACAATACCTGCATCATCCGCAAGACTATGCAACCATCCACACTGCCCAAATTCATGGTGGGACCAACCTATCTCTTTCCCAACTCTATCTGCAATGTTTTCCACGATGCCTCTGTTGTTGTGATGATTACTCTCTGCCCTACTACAATCACAACCATTGTCGCAACCCCAATTAGAAGTAATTTAGAACATGAAAAATGTGAAAGTGTTGAACTGTTGTGTCGAACTATTGTCCCTATAATCCAACTGTCTCACTCTTGTCTCTGCACACTGCATGCCTCCACTACTTGAGCACATTGGGTAGCTAATCCAACTTTTCCCTCAATTTTTTAAAGTTTACCTCCCCACAATTGTACATAGTTATTTATGTCTAACGTCTGCCACATGCTCAACCCAAAAACACCAATTCGAGATTGCACTTGCCTCCCTCTTGTTGTCATCATCCAACTTTGTCAATCACTTCTTTTGCAACATCCAAGTATCACACAAATGAATCATTGTACATTTTGAGTCTGACCCCTTCACTGTGTCACTACACACTAACTCGTCAGAGTGAAAAATTGGTTGGATGGTCGGTCCAACCACCTTATTCACTCATACGAAGGCACACCTCCATGTCAAAACCGGTCTCCTCCTTCTGCAACTCAACTCATCCATACAATGTCTATCCAAGGAAACTCCTTTGCCCCATCACATTGTGATGTCACTCCAAAATGAAGTCTTTCTCTGTCTTCCTAACTTCATAATTTATTCTAGATGCAAAAGTTGTTGTCAATTCCTCCCATCATCGCACTCAGCTCATCCCACATCCAAGCTATATGAAAAGTCAAGGAAGTCACCGCACATCTACCACCTGTGTGACTAACCAATTCCGCTCTCTCCACTCATCCCACAAACTGTAGGATCCCCATGATTGGTTCATCATTGTTGCAACCGTGCCCTCCATGGCACCATGGTTCACTAAAAAATCCACCCAAGTGAAGTATGAGCCTGACTTAATTGTGTCAAATTTTCAAGAAATCAATGCATTCAATTTCAGATCTGAAAATTACTTCCAAGTGACCTTAAACAGTAAACTAGGGTTGTTATCATTGAGTAATTTTACACTAAAATTATGATAGAAAATTATAGCAAAAACACAAAGATTAGAGAGAAATCATCCATGCACATGAGGCACAATTTTTTTTTTCTATAAAATTTTTAGATTGAGAATTTCTAAGAACAAAAAATAGTCCTCCCAACAAAATTACAACTTTAGAAAATTCTAAAAAAAACCTTTCCAACTTGCAAACCTACTGTACGACCTGCTGACGTCACTTGTACGATTGTTGACACCACTTGTACGAATGTTGACATCGCATGTACAAAATATATGAATTGTTGACGTCACATGTACAAACATTGATGTCACGTGTATGAATAGTTGATGTCACATGTACAGATTGTACATACTACTGACAACACTTGTACGGATTTTACAAACGCCACTTGTAAAAACTGTTGACGTCAACTATATGTATTGTATAGCCCCACACGTGTGGCTTGTTTCTCCTCTTCCTCTCACACATGTGCCCTCCTCTCCTTTGCTGAAAAATAGAGAAAGAATGTCTAAAATCCCTAGGCCAGATTTTCCAAAGTGAAGAATCTCCTTTGCTGAAATTTCCACCCCAATCTTTTTGGCACAAGTGCTCACTCACTTATGCAACCTCCATAATGTCACGATGAGATGTGTTAGTGTCTCCTCACATTACCTCTCCTTTTATATGAGTCTAATGAGTGAGTTTAGGAACCCCTTCTAAACTCAACATTAAATTAGAATTGTTTATTCCTCCATGTGGGTGTGAAGCCCCAACCAAGTCCTAGCTCAATATACAAGGGGTTTTCACAAAATGAAAAATGCAATGTGAGTGCCAATAATGATTCTCACATGCATGACACCAAGGCCAATGTGGGAATACCTCTTGATGCTACAAAAACATCGACACTCCCTTTTAGTGAGGGAGGTATTCCATCCACCATCACCTGGAAGTAGATTTGTCTCCCACACTAGAAGTGGCTCTGCCTCCCACACTGGATCTGCTACCACAATTGCTCCCTCTGACACAGAAACAATTATTTTTGAATGACATGGACCCGTATTGGAAGACACATTGCTCCTAGAATCCTCCCACTTCTGAGCATCCTTCCTGACCATCTCAACCCATGACACCTTCTTAACAGTCTTGGAAGACTCCCCCCTCCCACCTAAACCTAAAGGTTGACTTCCTCTAGATGGTTGACTCTCCCTCTGAGTCTGCACAACCTTTGAAGCTACCTACTCCTTGTTCACTGCCACTTCATTTTTTCTTTCCATAGCTCGCATAGGCTAGCCATTTAGCCTATACAAGTTGCTCTCTCTAACTCTAAGAACCATTGATGTGTTTGAGATAGATCCTCTATGCTTGATCAATACCTTCCCATCCTGGAACACTACATCAAATCCCTTCTTCTAAATCGCTGAGACTGAGAGAACACTCTTCTTGAGTTATGGCACCCATAGCACATTTGTCACTCTCAACATATCTCCTAACTCCATGCGGAATGACACTTTTCCATATCCATGCACAGAATGATTGGTACCCATACCAAGTTCCACATACAAATCTGAGTCAGGCTTTGTGAAGCTCTTTAACAACTCTCGTTCTCCTTTCATATGACATGTGGCTCCACTATTCACTAACCAAGTCCCACTACTAGAAATTGTACCAGAAAGGGTGAAGAATAATAAGAACTCCCTTTGAAGCTTGTCTGCAACCTCATCCACTTATTTTGATGATGCATGTTGCTTCCCTTTCTCTTTCTTCCACTATGGACACTGTGAAGCATAGTGACCCATTGTATGACAAATTAAACACTTGAACTTGCTAAGGTCCTTCTTCTTCCTCTGTTCTGGAGATGCCTCTCTCATTGGAGAATTGTTTCTTCTACCCTTCCTGGCATAAGCAGCTAGGGTCGAGTTCTCATCATCAACACTTCTCTATTTTCCATTCTTGGACTCTATCCGAGACTCCACCTATATGCAATCAATCCATAGTCTTTGAAATGGTGGCAACTTCTCTCGTGCACAAATACCCTACAAAAATGGTTCCCAAGACCCAGGAAAACCATTCAATGCCACATTCACCAACTCTATGTCATCAAATTCCTCACCAATGGCTACAAGTTGATCATGAATTTGAGTGATCCTCATGAGGTAGCTAGAAATTGTATTTGATTTGGACATCTCAATAGATCGGAGATGGTGCCTCAAAATCAAATTTCAACTTGCATTCCCGCACTGGTACAAGCCCACCAAAGCATCATACATATCCTTTGTTGTCTTCTTCTCATAAATATGAGGAATCAAGTGATCCTTCACAAAATCCAAAAACACCCACTTAGCCTTCACTTCCCTCTTTTTATGAGTTGCCAATTCCTATCTATACTTTGGATCTAGAATCACCATCTCAACATAGTCTTTGAGATCATTCTCTTCCAAGAGAAAAAGGATTCTATCCTTCCATGCCCGGAAATTAGTGGCCTCTTTCAACCTACCCTCAACTCTAAGAGTGCTCACCGTTGTGTCCTGCCCAAAACAAAATATGTGTAGCAACAAAAAATTGCATCCACTTTTGTGTCAATAGATTACTCCCTCTCTCTCTAGATCCTATGCTCTTATACCATGTCAAATTTCCAGGCAATCAATGCATTCAATTTTAGATCTGAAAATTTATTCCAAGTGACCTCAAAATGTAAACTAGGGTTGTTATCACTGGATAAGTTTACACTAAAATTATGACAGAAAATTACAGCGGAAACACAAATATCAGTTAAAAATCATCCATGCACATGAGACAAAAAATTTTGTTCTGTAAAATTTTTAGATTGAGATTTTTTTAGAACAAAAAGCAGTCCTCCCAATAAAATTACAACTTTAACAAACTCTAGAAAAACCCTTCCAACTTGCAAACCTGTTGTACAGACTGCTGAAATCACCTATACGGATGTTGACGTCACATGTATGAGTTGTACGGACTACTGACGTCACTTGCATGGACTATTTATGTCACAAGTACGAACTGTTGGCGTCACTTGTATGAACTGTTGGCGTCACTTGTATGAACTGTTGGCGTCACCTGTACGGATTGTTGGCGTCACCTATACAAATTGTATTGATTGTTGACATCGCCTATATGGATTGTACAACACCACACGTGAGACCTATTTCTCCTCTTCCTCTCACGTGTGTGGCCTCCTCTCATTGGCTAAAAAATAGAGAAAGAATGTCCAAAAACCCTTGGGCAAATTTTCCAAAGTGAAGAATTTCCTTCGCTGAAATTTCCACCCCAATCTCCCTGGCACAAGTGCTCACTCACTTATACCAAATCCATAATGTCACAATGAGATTTGTCAGTGTCTCCTCACATTGCCTCTCCTTTTATAGGAGTCTAATGACTGAGTTTAGGAACCCCTTCTAAACTCAACAATAAATTTAAACTGTGTCTTCCTCCACGTGGGTGTGAATCCCAACCAAGCCCTAGCTCAATATACAAGGGTTTTGTAGTATACCTGGAACAGTTAATAGAACAAGAAAATATATTGTGCAAGTAACATGAACATCAAATATAGAGCAGAAAGATAATAGTGATACCACATAAAACTTAGTTCACTTGCCTCTTCGAGGGGGCAACCTCCAATGAGAAGAGCTCTATTACAATAATCCTCAACAACTTACAACAGAGAGATGCAATATTTAAATATTGTTCACAACCAAAAATACCATGGGCTAATACCACCGGCCAATACCATGGTTTATTCATATCTAATTTATAACATCCACCAACCAACCTTCTAACTACTTGTGGTCCCGATAATGAGGGTTGACTACTTATTACAATGAAAAATAATTAACAACTAACTAAGAGGGTTTAGGGATAGATCCTAACAAGTTTTCACAAAATGAAAAATGCAATGTGAGTTCCAACAATGATTCCCACATGCTCGACAACAAGGCCAATGTGGGAATACCTCCCGATGCTACAAAAACATCAACACATCAGTCAATCTTCCATCCTCTCTGTCACTTGTCTATGAAATTCCCCAAGTGTTCAAGTCTCACACATTCAATAATCATCATC
>ML809738.1:86679-96723 GCA_009831015.1 Picea engelmannii | reverse complement strand
TATCATTGCACGGATCATAGCATGCACATTGATCCTCGAACAATACATACTCCATCGCCTCATCTAGGCATGAAGATGTCTGGACATGAAAACAACAGTAGCAATTGGCCATTGATTGCATCTCATGCATGAACCGTCCTTACACGGCTGGTCCACTATATAAAGATATGTAGCAATTCTTGCAATAGGAATAACATTTCTCAGAAATTTTCCTTTCAGTTTCTACAGCGGCACTTTGGATAAATTTTATCCTACGCAACAGAGCCTTCAGTAATAACGATTCTGATAGTGTTCCTTCCTTCAAATGGCTGCAGCAACAGATCTTTAATAGTGGTTTTTGCGTCCCTCAGCCTTCAACATACATCGATCTCAACTCTCACCTCCAATTTTGATGCATGACAATTTTGCAGCTCTATACAGTAGCCCGAACAGTGGTTCAATTCATGGGTGGCGCTCCTTCTCCAGCGACCTGACATCTTCCAGCAATCACCAAAAAAAATGGAAATGTGATGACCCTGCGATCAACGGAAATAACAATCAAAACGTTTTATCTCACCTCTGCGATTAACAACCAGCAGCTCTTCAACGGAACGTGCAAAGTTTGACAACATATAGTTTGAGAGCTCTCCTCTCGTGCGCCCTTCCCAAATTTCAGCGGATTGCACAGCTCGTGAACAACGACCTCCTCCACACAGCAATGCAGTAAAACTCTCACCTACAGCTCTCACATTCTCCTGGCCTTTCCGTGAGGGAATCAAGCCAGACCAGGCTCTGATACCATGTTAAAATCCATGAGAGGCACATAGTATTCACACACAATTACCTTATCATATTGCACACATACATATGTACATATATAGTTGAACTCAAATTCAACTTACCCCAAACATAGCTATGGAGGTTGAGAGAATATCTCAACAACTCCTACAAATCTTCAACCAACTCCAAACCAATCCCTAAATTAATCATTAATTCTAACAGAAAATTCGATAGTGAACTCCCCCTAAAAGAACGCCTTCGAAGTAATTAAAATAACTGATAACCCTTAGTTTTTTGTCTTAAGACTTTATTTTGAAGGCCAAGAAAAAAACAAGAGTTGAAACCCTTAGACTTATTTTGAATTGTTAGAGAAAAACAAACTTATAAAATGAGCATTGGTTAAACCCCTGAGTCACTTGGATTATACAAACTATCCAACCACTCATCATCCGATTTCAAACAAAATCAAACAAAAAAAAATTGTCCTAAAATCTCCAAAAAAATAAAACATTTAGACTACTACCATAAAATATAAAATGTTGAGATTTTTATGTTGCTTATTTTTTTTTTATGTACTATTATTTTGTAGGTAAAAAAGCTTTTGATGTACTATTATTTATTATTTTTTAGTTAAAAAAACTTTTTATGTATTATTATTTGTTAATTAAAAAAACTTTTTATATTGCTTTTTATGTACTATTATTTTTATTTTATTTTAGTTAAAAAGGGAAAAAGGCCCTCGTGAACCATCCCAATAAGTGAACAGGTGTAAGATTTGCTGTCCAACGGTATCCGTACTGATCACCCTGAGGGACAGGCCCTAAATGGAAGGACGGGAACGTTTCGGGCACTGTGTTCCAATTTTTAGCCTCCCATCATGGACTAAACGGCCACTCTTTGAAATGATTATGTCCAGGTTTCTGCATTAGTCCCAAAATACTATCATAGTAATATTTGGTCATATTCAGCTTGTTATGTGGTATTAAATGTTGTGGCAGGGGATTATAGATCGTTCAACTTGTTATGTAATATTAAATGTTATGGTAATATTTGGTCATATTCAACTTGTTATGTACTTGTTATGTAATATTAAATGTTATGGTAATATTTGGTCATATTCAACTTGTTATGTAGTATTAAATGTTATTCAACTTGTTATGTAGTATTAAATGTTGTGGCAGAAGATTATAAATCGTTCAACTTGTTATGTAATATTAAATGTTATTGTTATGTAATATTAAATATTATGATAGAGGATTATAGATCGTTTCCATCTCCCCATTTCTCCAATCTATTTATAAATCGTTCAACTTATTATGTAATATTAAATGTTATTGTTATGTAATATTAAATATTATGATAGAGGATTATAGATCGTTTCCATCTCCCCATTTCTCCAATCTATTTAACCCAGGGATTTATTACCATGTTTGTTGCTTCTCATCCCTTTTATTAAATGTTGTGACAAACAATTTATTAAATATTGTAACAGGGATTATAGATGATCCTGTTCCGTCCCATCCTAAAACAATTTAAATCCCAAAACAATTAATTAAATATTGTAACAGGAGATTATAGATCGTCCTGTTCAGTCCCATCCCAAAACAATGTCCAATCCCATCCCAAAACAATTTAGAAATTTAGATTTGATGACCTATAATCTACCTACTACTCAATACTCAACATTCAATATTGCCCAATACTCAACATTCAATATTGCCCAGCAATTTAAATACCTACTACTCAATACTCAACATTCAATATTGCCCAATACTCAACATTCAATATTGCCCAGCAATTTAAATACTTGGCAATGTAAATATTTGAATTTGGAGAATCTACCTACTACTCAACATTCAATATTGCCCAGCAATATTGATATTTGAATTTGGAAAATACTGCGCAGCAATCTAAATATAAATATTTGGATTTGGAGAATACTGCCCAGCAATCCAATCTAAATATTTGAATTTGGAGAATACTGCGCAGCAATCCAATCTAAATATTTGAATTTGGAGAATACTGCGCAGCAATCTAAATATAAATATTTGGATTTGGAGAATACTGCCCAGCAATCTAAATATTTGGAATATTTGGGGACGCAGAATAAAAAAAATTCTTTATTTCTAAAAATTTAATTTATTTTCGAATTAAAAAAGGAGTTTCATCCAATAACAAGTAAGTAAACCTGCTCATGCTTGGTTAGATTGTTACAGCTATTTTTGAGTTCAAGAAAGAGAGTTTCGTGTAGTAACAAGTAATTGCTATTTTTGAGTTCAAGAAAGAGAGTTTCATGTAGTAACAAGTAA
This sequence comes from Picea engelmannii, assembly GCA_009831015.1. Classification (NCBI taxonomy): domain Eukaryota; kingdom Viridiplantae; phylum Streptophyta; class Pinopsida; order Pinales; family Pinaceae; genus Picea; species Picea engelmannii. Next base: position 93,655 of record ML809738.1, on the reverse strand, counting down.
TTGAGAATGACCTCTGTACACATACCTAAATCAAATCTACCCATCTCTTTAAATTAAAAAAAAATGGATAAATAAATTCAATTGCTTAACTCAATCTCAATCAATTCAAAAACACTATAGTTTGTAATAAGGTGTTCAGTTCTTTCCTTTATTTTCATTTAGTTACATGAGAACTTGAATTCTTTACAGGGCTTCATCTCAGACTGAACATGGACAAATTTTGAATACCATGCCCCTGAAATTAGTTCTTCATAGCTCTCTGTTTTGCTTCTCCCAACTTTTTCAAAAGCTCAAAATCCTTCCTTCCTCTCCCATGGAAGAAACCCAAACGCAGCCCCAAAAATAAAGGTGGAATCAGGCATTTCTCCTCTATCTTTAAAAAACCTTTCTGTTGACCACCACAACAGGGCACAGAGCGTTTCGAACGCAGTAGTCACTCACACTTCCCCTGAGTGCCCTGCAAATTGTCAATCACACAGCCACCGAGTTAATCAGGCCTGGAATTTCATCATCAAATTAGAATTAGAATGGAGAAGACAGATCTCAAAGAACAACATGGTGAAATACCTCATGAGAACACCATGCCCATGGGTGCCCACGACCAGCAAATGTGCCCCCAAATTGGCCGCAGCTTCACATATCCTCTCCTTAGCCTCGCCAAATACAACATGGGTTTCGGCCTTCATACCATATCTATGGCAGATGTGCAAAGCTCGGTTCAATATCCTTTGGGTGGTCCTCTTCGTATCAAATTCAAGAAACTGTACCACTTTATCGCTGAGAATATACGCTGCATGCATGTAGAATATGGACTCAAAGTAAGTCCTAATACATAAATTCAAGAGGTGGAGAAATGGGGTGTATTCCCAATTTCTAAGCAGAGAAGTATGAAAATGGAAGGAAGCAAGTAATTACCAGGACCCCCAGAAACAGAGGAGGAAGTAGTCTGGACACGGACGAGTATGAAGCTATACGATTGCTGCTGCTGCTGCTGGATTTCAGTGGTTTCAGTTACTGCCGGAACTCCAGTGGTTTCAGTTTCTGCTGGTGATTCAATTGCCAAGAGATGTTTGCAGGCCCATTCACAGGCTCGCATACTCTCCTCGCTTTCGTCCACTGCAACCACAATATTATTCACCATCTTAATTCAATCTAATTCTCTTTTCTTCTTCGATTTGGTAGACTTCAGTCTCTGAGTAATTAGTAGAAGCTATGGTTGTTTGTTTGTTCATAAAAAGAAACCCTGCCGACCTATTCTGCCCATCGCCATCGGAATCAGCTGCCAAAACCAGCCACGGGATCTGCGCCTGCTGTTTCTTATTTTGAGAAACCGACTCCATACATGATCCATCCACCTATTCTTTTAACTCTTTCAATATAACAAATTTGAATATGCCTTGGGAATCAGGACTGTGTCGGCGTACGAAGCAGCATTCTCGAGGAGTGCAATTGCTTCTATATTTATCTTCGAAATGAGTTTATAAGTCGGCAATCGGTGACATTTTTTAAAACGGGGAGGAGATATTTTGGGATTTATAAGGGTTCTTTTGAGTTAAACCCTAACAATTGCTTAATGGAGCAGAATTGAAAATCCTTGGGTTCAAGGTCATAGAAGTGAAATTTTAGAGCCTCCAACATAAAGATATATGTTGTATAGGTCTTTGCAAAATTCAATCGGTCAATATCTTTCTAATAATGGTTCATTTTTGTCGAACAAAATCCATTTGAGAAAGTTATGCCGAGGAGCAATCATTCCTCACAAGTCCAAATGGTAGCCATTTTAGCTCACCATAATTTATCCATGTGGAGTTTGTAGTTTGTACTATAAGGGAGTCCATTAAAGATTTTTAAAATCATCATAAAGATTTCAAAAGGATTATGAAGCTTTAAACCTAACCCTAATTCTAATTATCTAAACCTAACAAAAAGAAGGAAAATGGTTGACTTTATTTAGTCATCATTATTGTTCCATGGTATGAGTAGAAGTGTGGAGGAGATACTAAAAAAATGAGAGAGAGATAATTAATCTCTAGAGAACTATAGCAAACCATAGTGTCTCATAACTAGGAAACAAGCTTGGATTACTTTGTATTTTTTATTGTAATCTAAGCCATTATATAAAAGAAGAAAGGTACAATTATTCATTTCTTGTTGGGTTTTTTTAGATTTGGTTTCCTACAATATGTTTTGTGCTTCAATATGTACCTTTTCTATTGTAGTTTTCTTTTCATGTCACATTAGTTAAAGAATCCATTTGGTGTGTTTTATGTTGTTAAATCACTTAAATTACAAAAAAAAAAGTCACATAATAGAGCACAAGCTTTATGTAATTGTAGTTGCAAATATATTTTGGTGGGTTATCCATTGGAATATCCATGGCTATTTTTACATAATAGTAGTATCAGATCAATTTTCTTCGAGTGTTTGTGTGGTTTGAGAGCACTAGATGCTTACTCAACTTGGAAAATCTAAATATGAGTGAGAATTGCACCTTGTGGATCCTGAGATTTGCACAAGAAGTGTTAAGAAGCAATTGTAAGCCTTGGAAATAATGGAAGAGAAAAGGGAAGGACCCGCTAATGAAGGGGAGTTAAGATTTTTGAGGTTGGAATCTTATGTAGCTAACATTTATAGGAATTTGTCCTTACTCATGGCTGCACTTGAGAAAAAGATCAATCATTTTTTAGAAGTGACCCAACTTTCATGATAAAAATGGTGGTCATGAGGAGTTGAGGGAAGAGAAGGAAGAACCAAATATGAGAAAAGGGAACTCCAATGACCAATATTCTTAGCACCTACTTAAAGTGGAAGCAAAGTTTGAGATCAACCATATGAATGTGAGGCAAACATCGTTAAGTTGAATCATTAGTTGTAGTAGTTAGAAGTGTATTTCAATGTGCATGATGTAAAGGAGGAGCATAAGATAGCTTTTGCTAGAATTAGGCTAGAAGGACTTGTACAAACTTTGTGGGAAAGCTACTCCAAGGCCCTTAGGCTAGGAGGTGACCCACTAGTAACTAAGTGAAAGGTATTCAAAGACATCCACAAGTGCTAGTTTGACCCTATCAGGTATGAATAGCATTAGAGGATTTCGTGGCATTACTATCAACCATAATAAGGACACAAAGTACAAGAGTAAACTAGAGAGTTCTGGAAACAAACCATTCATTTGGGGATATAAATCCCAAAAACCTTGGCATGGTCATCAAGTAATTGGGTAGCCTTTGTTGATATTATGGTAGCTGTGGGAGGTATTTACCTCCACGTGTAAACCTGACGAGGATATAATACTCTGGGAAGCAAGAAGAAACCCTAATGAATTGGCTAATAATCCTAGAAGACTTGTCGACTCAAGAAGATAATTTATATTAGGTTATTAGCCTCCAAGAGAAGAAGTCGGCCAGAAATAATAATATATACTAAACAAACAGATACCGAGAATGAGAAGTCGCCCAGAAATAATAATATATACTGAACAAACAGATACCGAGAATGAGAAGTCGGCCTAGGAAGTTAGCCAGAATTAGTATAAATACAGGAGGCCAGTTCTCATTCTGGCAGGTAGCCTCAGAATTGTAGAGAAGCAACTTATGTGCACTGCAGTGCCTAGTCTTGTGTGCAGGTTTGAGGAGAGTTGCCATTGCAGCTGCTGCAGCTAGCAGATCATGTTTGGATTGGACTATCTCTTGGCTAGGGTTTGGAACATCTGATCAGTTCTTGTTGGTGCGTTACCCTTTGTTTAGCTATCTAGCCTAGGGTTTTCTTCCGGAGTGATTCTCTGTCAAGGTTCAGGTGTTCGGAGGGTGGCTTCGGCCTATGGTTGGGTGAAAATAGATATATTGTCAATGGTAAAACGAGCACATCCATTATATTCTAACAGGTTATGGGCCCACACCTCCTTCATTCAGTCTAAACGTTGGAAGGAAACATAACCGCTAGGATATTGAGCTTGCTGAGGAACTGCCGCTAGGGTTACTAGCAGAAGCAGCTTCCAAGACACTGCCACTAGGGTTACTAGCAGGAGCAGTTGCAGAAACCTTAATCCTCTCGTTGAGGCACCTTAAGTGAAGAGATTGACCTAATCTCTGGATAGATTAGTGCACCCTAGCCTAGTGCATCTCCTGGTACTCTCAGCAAGCCAAGACGTGAAGTTTGAGTTTGTGGTCAAATCTAGGGTTTGACCAAGTCAAAGCAGCCATGACTTATTCTATGAAGTCAGAGAACAAGTTAGATGGAGCCTCTAAATTCAGAGTGTGGAAGACAAGGATTGACCTCATCCTTGCCAAGAATAAAGTGTTGGATATCGTGAAAGGAAAGATTGTGAAACCAGAGTTTAAAGAAGGGAAAGAGAAGGAACCGCAGAATGTTGCAGCTATGGAGAAGTTCAAAGACGATGACATTAATGCTATGAGTATCATAGTGGAATCCATAAAAGACCACTTGATACCCTACATCTCCCATCTTGACTCATCAAAGAAGATGTACGATGCCCTAACAAACCTTTTCTCAGTCAGAAACATTGGACAAGTAATGAGTCTGAAGAATGAGCTCTGTGACATGAAGATGAATGATGATGACAACATAACATCATACTTTGTGAGAGTTTATCAGTTAAGAGATCAACTACAAGCTATTGAAGAGATCATCTCAGAGAAGAAATTGGTAAACATAGTACTCAATGGTCTTCCCAAGACGTGGGATGCATTTGCCGCAAGCATGAACACAAGAAAGGAGTATCCGACATTTGAAGAACTTTGGACTTGCTGTACTCAAGAAGAATCAAGGATCAGTGCAAAAGAGAAACCCCAAAAGAAGTATGATGATCAAGCCTTCACAACAAGATTCAAGAACTTCAGGAACAAAAGGAAGTTTGGTTCAAGGAGGAAGCCAAATCAAGAGAAATTCATTTCAGAAATGCAATGCTTCAACTGTCGAAAGTATGGTCACTACAAGAATCATTGTCCCGAGCTAAGGAAAAGGAAGGAGAAACACAAAGCATCAGTTGCCGAAGAAAAGGAACCTACAAAGAAGACTAAGCAGGATGAAAGAGACTTCTTCTTTTAAAGGTAACAATACTCTTCTTATTTCTTGTACATATCTCATTTGTATCGTCTCTGTACATATCTTGTATATCTATCCCTTGAAATATAATGTATTCCAAGAAGAACTATACCTATGGAAGAACAACAAGATAAGGATTGATATCATTAGATAATACACATGAAAGGATGAGATAAGCCGAATCAATCATGAAGAGACTTAGAAGAAGCAAAGACATAAAGAAGTCAGCAATCGAGAGGAAATTGGAAAAAGACTTATGACATTTTGTAGAAGACAACAAGATGGAAGCGTGGACTCTGTTAGAGAAGAGAGCCAATTATATATTGCAGAAGACAATAAAGATGCAGATGGAAGCGTGGACTCTGTTAGACGGAGGGAGCCAATTATATGCACTCATACATGAAGCAAGGATTGGGAGGGAGATAATCCTATGATCCATTGAAGATGATGAAGTATATATCCATGATAGTAGCCATGAAAGACAATACATATTCTTCAAAGAGAAGCCTTAAAGTATCCCTGGTTGTCCATCCACATCTGTTATCCTATGATGGAATCTTTAGGACATGGAATCTATAAGAAACTCCATGAACCCGAGAACTAAAGAAACACATGAAGATTCTAAGAAAGAAAGAGAAGCCAGAACAACCAGTCATTGTATCAAGAATCACAAGATTGTTAGCTTGATATAAACTCAATAAAAGCAATTAAGTAGAGGAACTGAAAGTCATGATGAAGAACAATGTATGAAAGACTTATGAATGAAATAATTGCGAGATCTAGAACTAGAGGTTCTCCCAAATGGAGGGAGAAGACTATGATGATTACTTGTTCCAGTACACTAGACATATCTCTACATGAGTCATTATATCATCCACAACATCCATGAGTTTGAGTTCTACATCAGATGAATGCAAAGAATGTTCTCCAGAGAAATTGAATAAAGAGCGTATGAAGAGAAACCTCAAGACTTTGAGGCATACCAGAAAGAGACCCTTGCATGCAGATAGAAGAAGACAACTTGGTGGAGAACCTCCAGTGCACAGCAGAAGCATGGTGAAGATTTCCTATAACATCAAGATGATTACTCAGTAGATCAGATCTCATGATGACAGAAGAAGTGCCACATGGATATGTTCCAGTTTTCCAACAATGATATACTCTATTGTTCAAAGCTACATGAAGCCTTCACAGAAAATTAGTGTTCCAGACTAAAGTACATTTGAAATCAAGCATTACATTATCCGTGATGAAGTCCAGAAAGGAGAAAGTGGTTCTCCAATACATATCTCCACAGATGAGCAGATAAACAAACATTTTGGTAAAGATTCTATCCAAGATGAAAGAGTTTGCGTACTCAAGCTGGAGCTCGTGGAGACGACTTCCTTATTGAAAAAGGAAGAGATGACTCCCATGTTGGGAGGGAGCACTAAAAATATTATTGAAGACATTCATTGAAAAATAGTCTAGCTTGGACAGAATCTTTCCTGTTCAGAAAGTGGATTGAGATTTCTGACGAACATCGATTTCCCATTGTGGATAACATGGGAAATGGTCCAGATTGCTGATGTATCATAGACAATGACTTCCCATTGTGGTTAACATGGGGAGTGGTCTAGGGCAGTCTCTCTTATTGAGGGTTACTCAAGAAGACTGGCCCACTTCGCCGAACAACAATTTCTCATTGTGGTTAACATGAGGAATGGTTCGTTTTGGAGGTTGATGCAGGACAACCTTTTCCTCTTGTGGTTAACAGAGTAAATGGTCTAGAAAGTCATTCCTTAGGGTTTATACATTCTCTCTAGGGTGCACTTTGATTAGTGTAGGAAGAATGGCCCAGGGTGGGGAATGGTCCAGGCTCAACAATTAGGGACAGACATTCCTTAGGGTTTATACATTCTCTCCAGGGTGCACT
>ML809738.1:65136-85261 GCA_009831015.1 Picea engelmannii | reverse complement strand
AATAGAGATATTGTCAATGGTAAAACGAGCACATCCATTATATTCTAACAACCTTCACAACAATTTGTGAATGAAAGTTATGAAATTCAATCCCAAGTCCATATTGAGGCATGTGTGTAGACCCAATGCATTGAATTTGACAAGAAAATCAGGCAACCAAGTGTTTGAAGTAGTCAAACCAACATGGAGCTTCCAATATGAATGAGAAGAAGGAGGGAATCACGGGGAAAAGTAAGAAGACTTTCATGACTACACATGTGTGTAAGGATCTGAACAACCACTGTAAAAATTGCAACATTAATGGTCACACCAAAGAAAAGTGTTGGAAGCTATATCTACAATTAAATCCCAAGAATCTACAAGAAAGAGCAATCCAAGAAGAATAATATTCTAGTGGAAGTAGGAAATGAGATAGAAATCATTTTGGATGTTATAGAGTTTCGATGAGATAGAAATAATTTTGAACCAAGATGAAAAAATAAGTAGTTAGGTTTATCAAAGGTTGTATGCTATGTTATAACGACAAGCTCGGTAACCAAAAGAAAGGACTATGCAGTCCACTTCCATTTTCATACAAGGCCATGGGAAATCATATCCATGGAATTTGTTGGGGTTTTTCCAAGGACAACAAAAGGGCATTAGTACTTGTATTTGGTAGTCGACAGGTTTAGTAAGATGTGCATTGTGAAGGCTTGTAAGTAGCCCATCAAAAGACAAGAGGATGTATGTTTTTCCTTTGAAAGGGTTTGGGTGTGCTTTGGGATTCCAAGGCGCAATCATGGAAACTAGATTTATCATACAAATAAAAAATATTCAAATATGTTGTAGTCTCGGTGGAGCCCAAATTCAGTAAGTACTCATCGATCCTTGAGTACCATGCACTTGTTGCTTACTTCAATGCATTAAGGGCCTTCTTCAATTTGGACGAATGAGTATTTCACACATGCACCTCAAAACCTCTTGGGTGATCGTTGCATAATTGCTCTTCAATCAAACCATTCAAAAAATTAGTCTTTATAACCATCTGATATAAAGGCTAACAAAAACATTATGCAATAAACATGATTACTATGATAGAACTATACCTTGCAACTAGAGAAAAAGTCTCCTCGTAGTAGCTCCCTCTTTCTAAGAGAACCCTTTGGCCACAAATTTGGCTTTGTACTTCTCTATGTCCCCATATTCTACATGATTAATCTTGTAATTCCCCTTAGAATCTACCACATATTTCCCCACTAGTCTTGACACATTCTCCTATACATTATTCTTCTAGATGGAGTTATACTTAACCATGGAATCACTCCATACCTTCTTTGCATTAGCCTCCTCAAAATCAGAAGGATCTACATCAATGATAGAAGAAACAAGTGAAACATTTGAAGGATATATTATAGGTGGATGATTCACCCAAAAATTAGATTTGGGTGCTCCCCCCACTCTACTTTCTTCTGTGTTTGGGTAAGCCGTATCGGTTTCCTAGTTGAACTCGAGGGTAATAAGCCCTCTCCCTTTGAACTAGGATAATTTTGATGTGAATTTGAATCTAATGTATCCTCCAAATCAGACTTTAGATTAGCCACCATCCATAATATCTATAGGAGGGTCTTGGGAACTTGAGGACTATCCGTCCTTATAAAACTTTATATTCCTACTTACCATTGTATTTTGTTGCATTAGAATGTAGATCTCATAAGCATTGGATTTTTACTATACCCAACAAAATTACTCTTGATACTCGAGGGATCAAACTTAGTTATCTCCTCATTAGGAACATGAATATAAATAATACAACCAAATACATGAAAGTGAGCTACCTATGGTTTCTCATTAGAAAAATCTTTGTCTAGTGTCTTGTCTTTTAATGCCTTATGAGGAAATTGATTCAAAACATATACAAACTTATTGTATGCCTCTTCCCAAAGACACATAGGAAAATCCAAGTCATGGATCATATCCTTGCCTATTTCTATGATGGACTGGTTTTTCCTCTCTACAACCCCATTCCAATGTGGGTTGTAAAGTGCTATCAACACCCTCTTGATCCATGCTTCCTTGAAAAATGCATCAAAGTCCTTGGACGATACTCTCCTCCGTTTTTAGATCTCCACACTTTAATCTCTTTACTTATCTAATTATTCATGAGAGATTTAATAAAATCTTGAAAATTACTAAAGGCTTCTGATCCTTGGTTTTCATAAAGTAAATATAGGTCTTTCTAGAGGAATAAACAATAAATGAAAAATAATAAACAATATTTGTTAAAGAATATGATGACATAGATCCACATATATATGAATGAATCATATCAATAATATCTCTTGATCTATGCTTACTATTTGGAAAAGTAGTCTTTGTATGCTTGATGAGTGCACAATCCTTAAACACTTCTAGCTTCTAAATCTTGAAGTTTGACAATCCTTGCACTATGTCCTTCAAGAGTGGTAGTTCTACATAGTGCACGTGACCAAATATCTTGAGCCAAAGCTTCGATAACTTGTCACAATCATGCACTAAAGCACCATGTTTCATTGGATCTGTAAGAAACCTATGCAAGCCATCTTCTCACACTTTTGACCAAGATCCGGCCATCCTTTTCACTGTGATCTATTATGTTAACTTTCTTATCATCAAACTCATCCACAAACTTAAGATTTGTCATGGATGAAATTAAAAGAAGATTCTTAGTTAAACTAGGTACACGTGTAACATTATTCAACTCAAGAACATCTATTGATGGCATGTGGAAAGAGACAGGTTCCATTTTAATAACCGGATATGTGGCATCATCACCTAATTCCACCTATATGTCGACTTCTTACTTTTGAAAAATTAGAAGAAATTTCAACTTAAAAGTGGCCTCCTAAGAAAATGTTTATAAATTAATAATATCATGCCATGTAAACAATTTTTTAATATAGCTATTCTATTGTTTTACTTTTATCAAATTTTCCCATAATTACCTCACTTTTACCAATGTTGGCCCCCCCCCCCACACATATATATAAGAATTAAGTTCCATGTATTCTTTTCACCCACAAATAAAAAGAGAAATTTAAATATATGATTCCCATCTTAAAAGTATTAATTGTACCCAACTTTTTGAGGTGTAAAAGTTAAAAAAAAACTAACAAATATTATTTTAAAACAATATATCAAATCATACATGCTTTTGAATGTATCCCATCCATAATCTTTCATAAAGGCCAAGGTACAACTATATCAAATAAATTCATAGAATTCAATCATATCAATAATTTATCAATGATAGGCCTTCAAATGTGGTTCCTCGACCATTGAAAACCTCATTTCAATAATTTAGATAGGCCCGCAAATGTGGTTCCTCGACCATTGTAAATATGATTCTTTGAACATTGCTATTTTTCAAAAATTGACTAGAGTATGATTGAATTGGAACGCTTCTCTCAAGTTTTTCTTGTAAATGTGGTTCTTTGGCCATGGTAAATCTAGTTCCTTGATCATTGTTATTTGATGAAAATGATATTAGTATGATTGAATTGGAAACCTCCTCTCAAGGTTTTCCATAATTGTGGTTCCTCAACTATTTTTAGGATGTTTTGATCCGGATTATTTTCGAAACGAAATGAAAGCAAAGATATTACAATGAAATACACATAAAAATTGCCAAAAACAGAGAAATACAGAAATACATGATTTCTATTAATGAAAAAAATGTATATAGACTATAAAATATAGAGTGCAAGACTCGCTAGAATGGTGACAGCTTTATCTCTGAGAAGAGATGTGATGGCTATGCTCATTCGCAAGAAGATGATTACAATGAGGCTTTAAAGGCATTTTTATGATAAACATGAATTCCAAACCCTAGACATCCAAAAACCTAACCCTAGGAGATGAAGCGCCAAAAGTCATGTGGGCCCCGTTGGGGTAAGTTAGTACATTAACTTTCTGGGGTCATAAATTTTGCATACGATCTCTAGTTTAGGGGTGTGATAGCCCGTTGGAAAGGTCTTTTCAAGAAACACACATTATGCCATCAAATTTTGACTTTGTCTACAATTTGACTGTGGAAAGCCAAGAAAACATTGTTTAGAGCCCCAAAATGTCCATGGAAGTACATAAAGATGTATTGACATGAAAACTTCCAAAATAAGCCAGTTGGAATAGGTGGGTGGCCACCAATATCCACCTGGATGTTGTGTAGGGCTCCAGGACAACCCCGTAAGTGTAGAACCCATAATTACAAAGAAATGTCCCCATTTTAGAGAAACGTGCTAAAATGAAAACTATTAAGATGAGCTAGTTGGAATTTGGAACAGGTGGGTGGCCACCAATATCCACCTGGATCAATCCTTCCCCATTAGGAATCAATGGTCTCCATTGCATTGAGTTCCCAAGGAAGAGGGGAACACGTTTTCTAAATCCGAATCTTGGTGAGGTACGTGCCTTGTTGGAGAAGTTGTGTTGCTTGGTCTGTGGAAGGTTGTCATGAACCTGTTGTTGGTAGGGTTGAATCTATTCCACTAACCTGTTGTCTCTGGGCTTGACAGGGGCATTATGTAGGCACCATTGTAGGTGAAGAAACAATATTTGCTTTTTATTCTACAATCTGCTTCTATTGGATAGAAGGTGTTGAGCCTGCAGTGGTTGTAGTGGCCTTATGTGCATCCTTTGAACAAACAATGAAGAGGGTGAATTTCACAGTATGAGAGATTACCTTGCAACACCTGTTTTGGTGGAACAATAGTCATAACAACCTCTATTATCCTGTAGAGCTGAACCCCCAGAGTAATAATGATACTATGGGGTCAAGACTCATAAACAACATGATGTTTCCACATATATGGTTGGCATATATGGTTGGCCCAAAACAACATCACAAGAATCAAGAGGGGAAACATCACACACTACCTCATCCTCAAAGGGATGGATGCCATAGGACATGCACCATTGTTGGCTGACACAAAGATCTTGTCCCTGGTGAAGCCACTCGATGTTGTACGGTTGTGGGTGTGGTGTTGTCGACAACTGCAATTGTTTAACGACCTTAGTTTAGACGAGGTTCTTTTGGATGTCGTTATCAACATTGAAATGCAATGGGGTCCCCTTCACCCACATTTGTGAATGGAAGAGATGCTCCCCCTCTTCAGGATCTATTGGTTCTTCTGGTTGAATTGTTGCAGTCACGACAATAGTAGTAGGGTCTGCATCGATTATCTGTTCGTTTTCAATATTTGCTGGATCAGATTCTGAATCAGGGTTCGGCGCCTTGTCTTTGACCTCGACCACCAATGACTGTTTCGAGCGACATTCATTGGTGTTGTCCCAGGGGATTTTGCGGAAGTTCACCACTTCCCAGTGTCATTCTTTGTCTTTCCTTTACCCTTCTTTTCTTGTGTCTTGGACTCATGGTCAGGAGGTTGTTGGTTAGGGCCATATTTACCATGCTTTGGTTGTTGCGGATGTGCAGACCCGAACTCCCATTTGTTCTGGTGCCTAAATTTATGTTCGATTTTGACAACATATCGATAGGTAGTTCCCAATGATGAGATGTTTAGGAAATCCATTTTGGTTTGGATGTACCTATGCAGAGCCCCACAGTATTTAAGAACTAGATGCTGCTCGGAGTCTTTGATACCCAAATTGGTGTGCAAGGTATGGAAATTATTTGTGAACTCCAGCATTGTTTGGCTCTTCTCTTGACACAGTGTGGTCCATCTCATGTATTGGTCTTCATAGTTATCAATAGGGTAGTATTGTTCCTTGACCACATCCACAAAAAAATCCCAAGTGGGCTCGACCGCATATATTCCAAATTCCTCTGTGAAACCTTTCTCCCAGTAAGTTTCCCACCAATGTTTGGCATGGGGGAGAGCCTTGAGGAGTGTGAAGGTGATCTTTTCCCTGTCGAAAAAAATGTGAACAAAGAAATAACCTTCTAGCAGATTCAACCATTTTTCTAAAGCATCCACATCTATCTGACCTTCAAATACGGGGATATCAAAATTAACTAATACCTTGAAGGGAGAGGTTCCTCCAAAGTGGTCACTTGATGAATATGTAACTATTGCTATCAGAGGCATTGAAGGATGTGAGAAAAATTCTCCATCATTTCGTCCCTCTGTCATGTGATATCTTGCTCAAGCAACATGTTAATAGAATCTTATGCTCCATCATTTTTATTTTCTACTGCCATAGAGGGTTTCTTGGGTGTGTGAGAGCGATTGTCCTCAATCGAGACAAGCTCAAGACCCAACTTGTTATACTCGGACCTCGTTGGGGACATGCACTAAAAAACGATCAAGAGAATCTTTCTTTGATACCATTGATCCATATTATTTTCAGAACGAAATGAAAGCAGAGATATTACAATGAAATACACATAAAAATTTCCAGAAATAGATAAATACAACAATACATGATTTCTATTGACGAAAGAAATGTGTAGAGACTGTAAAAATATAGAGTGCAAGACATGTTAGAATGGTGACAACTTTATCTCTGAGAAGAGATGTTATGGCTACGCTCATTCGCAAGAAGATGATTACAATGAGGCTCTAAAGGCATTTTTATGATAAACATGAATGCCAAAACCCTATACATCCAAAAACCCAACCCTGGGAGATGAAGCGCTAAAAGTTATGTGGGCCCCGTTGGGTTAAGTTAGTACATTAACTTCCTGAGGTCATAACTTTTCCATACGATCTTCGTTTTAGGCGTGTGATAGCCCATTGGAAATGTATTTTCGAGAAATACACATTATGTCATCAAACTCTAACTTTGTATACAATTTGACTATGGCAAGTTGAGAAAACACTGTTTAGAGCGCCAAAACGACCTTGGAAGTACAAAAAGATGTACTGACATGAAAACTTCCAAAATAAGCCAATTGGAATAGGTGGGTGGCCACCAATATCCACCGTGATGTTGTGTAGGGATTTAGGATAGTCCCATAAGTGCAGAACCCACAATTATAAAGAAATGTCCCCATTATAGAGAAACGTGTTGAACTGAAAACTGTCAAGATGAGCTCGTTGGAATTTGGAACATGTGGGTGGCCACCAATATCCACTTGGATCATATTTAGACACTTAGGAGTTAGTTAAGATCAACTAGTTTTAATGTGGTTCTTTAGTGTGCATTGTAATTATCTAATCTAATGGTCATGATTATGGTCTAGACGCAAAGTGATATGATGGTTCATCTTCTCCTCGATAATAATGGTTATATTGATTTATGGCTTAACGTCTGATTATTCCATGATCTCTATTTAAGAGAATGGAGGGCCATTTGTTGATCATCAATTGTGAGAAACCCATATGTAAATTATTTTATTTTTGCATTAACATATTTCCTCAAGTGGTTGTGTTGGTTGGGACCATGGACCGTTTCCCTCTATGAGGGTTTTAATGATCTGAAATGGATCCAAACAAGTGAATGGTTGTAAGGCTCAGTATATGAAAATGTAATTTGGTAATCAATGAAGGTTAGGTGAACTATAGAAGACAATGCAAGTGTAAAAAAGTGGGACAAAGAGAGGAAAAAATAATTATATAAAATAGAAAACATGAAAATGGGAGCGAAAAAGAGAGAGGAATGGGAATTGAAAGGTCCATCTCTTGGCCTTCCCATTACCCCCCAGCTCCCCTAAATTTCATTGTAACTTAAATCTGAAATAGTATTTAGGCCAAAATGGTGAGGATACATAGAGAGCCATGAGTTGCATTATAACCAGAGATTGTCAAAATGAGAACTGAGCAACCATTCGAATGTTGGTTTTTCCATTTGGGTTTCCAAGGGAAAATATTCATGTTTATGGCATGTTCGATTTTATTGTTGTGAAAATTAAGTGTGTTGGAAAGTTGGAAGAAAAGAAGAAAATAAACGAGTGTTTGGAAGATGAAATAGTATTATAGAGAAAATAACGTGTCAAGGAAGAAGAAGAAGTTACTCGCTTAAAAATCAAGGTAAAGGAAGCATAAAAGAGATAAGAGATTTGGAGAAGTCATATTAAGGAAAGATTTGAGGAATTACCAATGGAAAAAATCACCGAAATAGAGGAAATAAATAATATATAAGAAGCCCCACATTGATCTACACAGCATCTCGCAAAAGGAGACAGGGGGAGAGAAATCGTTAGAGGGAGTTACCCTTAGTGTCAAAGGGGGAGAAAAAGAAAAAAAGAAGGAGAGAAATATCAGAAGCATGAAGATAGGGAGAGATATATCAAAAGAAGGTATACTGTTAGGGGGAGTTACCCTTTTCGATTGATGTCAAAGGGGGGAGAGAAACGCCAGAAGAATGAAGACAGGGGAAGCAATGGTCATAGGGAGAGTATGCGTGTTTCCATCAATGCCAAATGGGGACATTGTGTTGATACTGAGAGGGGGGTGAATCAGTATCAAGTACAATTTAAAAAAAAATCAACTTATACTTTAACCAGATTGTATATTCAATTATATCCAATGAGTAATGAACAATAGTAGAAGAGTTACACCAGTACACCACAATACACCATGCACAATATATGAGAAATAATCAATAGTTATTGTTCAATGGAAGTAATGACTTCCAAAGGTAGCTACAACTTCCAAATATAAAGGGAGGGATAAAACTACAAAAGGAAGATGAAATCATCCAATATCAAGAGAGGACTTACATCTCCATCCTTTTCCCTTCCACCCAAGAATATATGAGAGATAATAAAACTTTACATTAAATTATCACCATCAACCAACCATCACATATAACCTGATAATGCTTCCTGAGACTTCTTCAACTTATGAAATTCTTCAATTCTTGGAATACTCTAATCCTGTAGATAATATTACTCAATGTATTCTCTGAAACGCCTCCAAGTTTCATTCCTTGAATCCTCCCAGAAAAGGAGTTATAAAGAAAATGGTAGACCTTATTCAATTTTAGTTTATTCAGGAGAGCGAACTTGTACAACATGCCCCGTGCTCAATTTTTAACATAATATTTTAAAATTTTTACACAGAAAACTATAGCCTATACTCTTTCCAATGAAATTGGTCTCACTTCATTTGGATTCTCTATGAAGACGTTATGATTGTTTTACCCAGAACACATGTTTATGACTAGCTTCAGGACTAGTGAAAAACCCTATCTTCCATAGAGTGTATCTCAAAAATTGTAGCGAATCAAGAGCTGAATTTTTTACCACGGGTACCTAGATATGTCTTCTAAATACCATACCAATTTCACCATCTGAATCATTCTAGAAAAAAATTTACAGCAAAAATGGTAAGATGACCTGTAAATAACATACCTTAAAACACATCACCAAAAGACTTCATCCTCCCTTGAAATCCGACCTTCTTTACTTCAGATTTCCTCTGAAATTCGACTTATATCTCCTTGTTCATTAAAAAACTTGTGTGTGTTGAAAAATGAATGTTTAATGAGATGTATTTATACCCTTTATATCACTTCCTTTTAACATTAGGGCAGACCTGGCACTTTCTTATTTTGTAATTCTTTTCTTTAATTATCTTCAGCGCCGACCTATACTTCCTTATTAAATTCACTTTGTCATCTTCAAAAATTCATTTCTCCTCAACCATGAGGATCCATGTGACGTGCCAAATACCACCGGAAACAACATGATGTATACTATCCATCCATGGGTGTTGTATCTGCATGTGCACTATCTTTCATGTCCAAATACCTTCATCAATCTTGGGGTCCAAAACCAATGACTAGGGTTGACATCAATGACAATAATTAATCTTCCAACAATCTCCCCCTTTGTCATTGATGGAAACACTCATGCTCCCCCCTGCCATGATGATCCCAGTTTCTCTCCCAGGTAAGTCTCTTCTTTGGGGATGTTCTCCCTGAACATATAACACTTAATAACACTTCATTTTTATGGTCTCTTTCTTCCTTGGAGATTTTTCGTAGTTTTAGGGCGTATATGTTACTTGGACTTCTTGTTGCAGTTGCAACCAATATTCCTAAATATTCTTATTTGATTTTGCATCTTTGTGAGTCAAACGTGAGAGTATATCCTATCCTTGATCACACATTTTACTAACACTGAGTATATTATGCTTCAAGTCTTCAACCAATAGGACATTCTTTTCTTTTACATTTTTTCTTCTAAGATATACTACACCTTCTCCAAGTATTTTGGCAGATGAGTCATCTCTAAATGCAACATTTCCACTCTTTCTCTTCAAGCTGATGAATTTGTCTTGATCCCCGGTCATGTGTGAAGAACATCCACTGTCTATGTACCATTCATCTTCTTCTTTACATTCTTCAACAGTCAATCCTATTCAAAAATCTTCATTGTTTGGAATCTCTTTCCTTCTCCATATTGTGGTTGGCATAGAGACATTTGGCATAGGAGCATATTCATTCATATATCTGTAATCTCATGCTTTGTGACAAAGAAAATTACATTTGTAGCATACAATATTTTTGTCCATCAATGGGGAAAATGAATTATAACTTCGGTTGACAAATCCACGATTATTTTCATATCTTCTATTTACACCATTCATGTTTCTTGCATAGTTGTTCCTTTCATTGATTCTGTAATTAATTGCCTTATGTCCAATTTTTTTGCAAGTATAACAATGACCAAGAAACAAATTTTGATACCTGGGAGTAAGTGAACTTCTTTGTGATGTAGTCCATCTAGGTTCATGATCTACTCGTTTGTAGTTTCCTTCATATTGATTGAAACTTCTTTGATTCCTGAAGGTAGGAGGTCTTCTTGGATAGTCATCTCTTTTGTAATCATTCCTTCTTTCTGGTATCCTGGTCCACTTCTCATCAACTATCTGTGTAGATATTTCTTCAACTTTCTTGTTGGTATTTGCATCTTCTTTGTATGAAGTTTCACCCATGCATCCAAGATGTGTTAAGTCTTTTGGCACTTGATAGTTTCTTAAGCTCTTCCCCAATGAGACAACTTCTTGTTCAAGTTTCTCACAATCTTCTTCTTTCTTCATCATTTGGACATTCCTTAATTCTCCTATTTTTCTTGCTTCTTAGAGTAGAGTTTTTAAGGAAATGGCTTCTTCTCTTAGTTTCTCAAAGTCTTCTAATTGTTTCTTCAAGATTACAATCACAACTACCCAATTCACTTATTAATTTTCTATGCGTGTTTTTGAGCTTGCTATTTTCAATCTCAACATGCTTCAATTTTTTAAGATTCTCATCTTTTTGTTGAATAATTTCCGCTTCATGATTTTCTTCTTCTTCATTGGACTTTTCTTCTTCAGTATCATCTCTTTCAATCCTTGGATAAGGACACTCAAATTCAACATGTCCTACTCCTTCACAATTAAAGAAAAAGAACTCACCTCTATTTTCTTCTTTGAAATCCGAGATGTTGCAATTTGATTCAACTTCTTCTTCTTCTACTTCTTCCCTTGCATAAAGGTCTTGTAGCTTGTCCCAAAGTTATTTTGCTGATGCACATGATCCCACCTTGGATTTCACTGAAACGTCAATCCATCCATGATTGTATCTATTTCCAATTTGTTGTTCCTTCTTGCTTCCTTCTGGGTTGCAGTCTTTGGTTTCTTCAAAGCAATGTATCCTGAAGCAACTGAGAACCAAACATTTTCCCCAAGAGCTTTCAAGTAAGTTTTCATTCTATTACTCCAGTATTCAAAATTGCTTCCATCAAATGGTGGAATCTCATTTGGAATCTTGTCTTCCATTTCTTTTTAGGATCTTCCTTCCAGTGGTTAAACTGTTTTGAAGGAAACCTGCTCTGATACCAATTGTTGATACTGAGAGGGGGGTGAATTAGTATCAAGTACAATTTAAAAACTTTTTCAACTTATACTTCAACCAGATTATATATTCAATTATATCCAATGAGAAATGAACAATAGTAGAAGAGTTACACCAGTACACCACAATACACCATGCACAATATATGAGAAATAATCAATAGTTATTGTTCAAGGGAAGTAATGACCTCCAAAGGTAGCTACAACTTCCAAATATAAAGGGAGGGATAAACCTTCAAAAGTAATATACAATCATCCAATATCAAGAGAGGGTTTACCTCTCCATCATTTCCCCTTCCTTCCACCCAAGAATATACAAGATATAATAAAACTTTACATTAAATTATCACCATCAACCAACCATCACATAGGACTTGATAATGCTTCCCGAGACTTCTTCAACTTATGAAATTATTCAATTATTGGAATAATATGATCCTTTAGATAATATTACTCAATGTATTATCTAAAACTCCTCCAAGTTTCACTCCTTGAATCCTCCCATAAAATGAGTTATAGAGAAAATGGTAGACCTTATTCAATTCTGGTTTATTCAGGAGAGCGAACTTGTACAACATGCCCCACACTCATTTTTTAACATAATATTTTGAAATTTTTACACAGAAAACTACAACCCGTACTATTTCTAATGAAATTGGTCTCACTTCATTTGGATTCTCTATGAAGACGTTATAACTGTTTTACCCAGAACACCTGTTTATAACTAGCTTCAGGACTAGTCAAAAACCCTATCTTCCATAGAGTGTATCTCTAAAATTGTAGTGAATCAAGAGATGAAAGTTTTATTACAGGTACCTAGATATGTCTTCTAAATACTATACCAATTTCACCATCTGAATCATTCTAAAAAAAAGTTATAGAAAAAATCGTAAGATGACCTATAAATAACATACCTTAGAACACATCACCAAAAGACTTCATCCTCCCTTGAAATCCAACCTTCTTTACTTCAAATTTCCTCTGAAATTCGACTTATATCTCCTTGTTTATTAACAAACTTGTGTGTGTTGAAAAATGAATGTTTAATGAGATGTATTTATACCCTTTATGTCACTTCCTTTTAACATTAGGTCTGACCTGACACTTTCTTATTTTGAAATTCTTTTCTTTAATTATCTTCAGGGCCGACCCGTACTTCCTTATTCAATTCACTTTGTCATCTTCAAAAATTCATTTCTCCTCAACCATGAGGATCCACGTGACGTTCCACCTACCACCAGAAACAACATGATGTATACTATCCATCCATGGGTGTTGTATATGCATGTGCATCGTCCTTCATGTCCAAATATCTTCATCAATATTGGGGTCCAAAACCAATGACTAGGGTTGACATCAATGACAATAATTAATCTTCCAACATATTGTTGGAAAGTTGCTTGCCATTGATTTCAACCCTAGAAGAAGCCATGAATCAAGTTTGGAAGAATCTATAAGTGATGGGTGTATTTGAAGAAGTATCTAAAGTGGTCCCTTTATGGCGTAGCTTTAAGCATGGCCCATAAGGGAAGATTGGTGTCTTAAGATAGCAGGTTGGTTCTTGCAAGGGAGTTGCAAATTCCTTTGAGTTTGTGCTAATAAAACTAGAGGGTTGGAGCCTCCTTCCAGTTGGTGTTGGATAATCCAGGGAGTTGGAGCTTATTTTAGGTTAGAGCCTCCTTCTAGTTGGAGCTGGAGAACTTAGGGAGTTGTAGCTTCCTTCAGGTTGGAGCCTGTAAATAGGGGCTTGGTGCCTCCTTCTAGTTGGTGTTGGAGAAGTTTGGAAGTTGGTGCTTCCTGTGGATGTAATATTAAAGATATATGTGAAAAAGTGTTATGTGGTTTTCTCCCATTTGGGTTTCCACGTAAAACTCTTGTGTATTGTGTATTTGTGGTTATATGTTGATGATATATTGAATGCAATTATATGTGATAAATTGTTGATAACTTAATAGTTACATGTTATTGTTAAAAATGGTAAAAAATGCTCAATATTGATTCACCTCCCCCCCCCAGTATTGGTGAATATTCCAACAAAGTGTGTGAATTATATTGCTCTCATTTTTGTCTAATGTGTTTTTCTCAGTGTGTTAATGGTGACATTTAAGAATGACAAGGAGAAAATATTGTATATGAGTTATTGTTGTTCTTGGTTATGCTTAATATGATACATGCACTTGAATTCATGGTTAAAACATGAAGAATTCCCCATTGTATTTATGTTATCTTTCCTCAAAAATTCATTTTCCTATTAAAACTTTGCATTTCAATTGTTGCTTGGTTATTTTAATGGTGGGAGAATTTAATCTTTGTTGTAGCTTTTTAGATTTACTTCATAATTTCATTCTTCCTTAGTAAATACATATTTCCAACAACTCCTTATTCATCCCGTTCATTTTATTTTGATATTATAGATCTATGGCTACCATTAACTTATTGTTGCACTATTCCAGAGGGTTTCTAATTTTGTTTGTCAAGCTTACTGGCTATTGAGAGAAGACACAACAAGTTCTTTGCTTGCCCATGGATGCACACAATTTTTAAAGACGTCTTTAAGACTGTACATGGGTTATAGGCTACACTAGCATGCCATCAAGATGCCATTGATCCCTTGAGCTCGTACAATTCAATTGCTAGGCCTCTGAGATATTGGAAAGCGTACTTAACATTTTAGTAGAGAGTTGGGCGATAGTTCATGCTAATAAATTAGAACTTGAATTATTTAATTCCTCTCTTCCTTGCTTGGCATCTTGTGGGTTAAAATTGCAATTGGGCATTCCCAAGTTCAAAGTGTTGGATTTTGTGGACTTGTTTTCCTTTCCCATGTCATTAAAATAAATTCCTAACATATAGATTTAATAAATGTTGTTAAGTGAATTAAGAAATTGTTATCTCTTATGTGGTTCAAGTAATGATGGATAAGTCAAATTGGAATTGATCATAAGCACATGAAATTGGTGAAGGTATTATGATTTACATGATAATTTCCGATGAAGCTTTATTCATGTCATTAGAATCACTTGGAAATAATGCATGCATATTGATGAGTAGTACCTTTCAATGAAATTTGTAGTCAAAGCTTGAGTACATACTTGTGGTGATTACACTTGAAGGAGCATTGAGTTGAGTTCATTGGCTATACAAACACTTCATATCAAGTTGGTAGTTGTTACGAGGAAAATCACTCTATGGCATGGGGTAAACCATAATAGATGGAATGACACGCATAAATAAACTCTAATCCCAAGTATGCTATATAAAAGAAATGCTAACAAGACAAGATCAAGAGCCTACCTCATCCAGACATTTGATGAAGACCACCGTTGAGCATGCAACTCAAATCTGTATACTTGCAACGTGTCCTCAACAACCAAGATACACAAGCATATGGTGATAATATATAATGTTAGCATATAAAATAGCATAATCCATTAACATTCATGACAAATACGCCCATGGAATAATAATTTAAATATTTGCAAGACATCAATTGGATGAGAAAAGAGTATTTATATTAAAAATGATCAATAGAAGTGTATAAGTGACAAAATTTTGTAATGACACACATCGGAACCGAGAAACTAAGCCCCTCCAGCTGGGCCTCCACCAAAGGAAAGCTCATATAGATGAGACAATAAGGTTCTCCACCAAAGAAGGAAGAGCTTGGGGGCTGAACAATGTGTTCAGAATTTCAAGGATAAAGGGATGCAGACTTAATGTGAAGTGAAATTTCTCTAGATTATCTTTTCTCTCAAAAGTTGAATTCTCTCCTCTTCCACGGTTTGGATATGGCCCAATTTATAGCCTTCAAGTGGAACTAAAGGGCCGACTTGGAATGTTTCCAGTATATGGAAGGTCAAGGATCATGGATGTCATGACGTGACATGGAAACCCGACACAATTTTTAATTTTGAGCACCAAACACGATGTACGCAGGCTGTAGTGCTGCAACCTGCGTATACTCATGTTGTCTAACTAGTAGGGAACATATGTAGAAAAATATGATTTTTTGGCTCTGGAAGGTACAAATAAGGGACTTCAAGTCTACATAGAGAAATTGAAAGGCCATCCAAACAAGTTGTATGGGGTGAGGAAAATTTTTCTATAACAGATGCCCCCTAATGTGTGAGGTCAGAGAAGTATCTGTGATGGCCAAAATACATTATAATTCCTAGAAGTGGAGTAATGGAGACTCAACTGGAAGTTCTAGTTGTTCATGAGAATATTACAATCCATAATGGATTTGTGCGCATGGATGCCCATTTGAATTACACTCCGATCCATGTGGAAATATACCAAATAGTTGTTTATGGCCATGATTAGGCAATACAAAGTAGACACATGCCATACAATGTCATAGTCACGAATAAGTCCCGGTGGAAATATACCAAATAGTTGTTCATGGCTATGAATAGGCAATACAAAGTAGACACATGCCATACAATGTCATAGTCACGAACAAGGCCTAGTGGAAACCAGTCTCAAAATCAATTTGAAGATATCTGTATACAATGGAGTACAATCTGATCTCCCATGATCACTGAAGTCATATATGTATTGGTCTAATGAATGATAACAACAACTCAAGAAATTTGCTACTGTAAACTGAATGTCTTCTACACTATCCGCCAAAGGTGAAAGTCTACATCATCTGAATAAAGGAGTTGAAGTCAAACACAATGAGACTTTGTTTGATTATCGATCATTAATGTATACCGTTAACAAACGTGAGACAACCTACTGATAATGAAAGTAGGTATCAAGGAACCGAGTACATTCTTACAAGTGTGAATAAAGGTGTTGGGGTCGAACACTTAAAGAATTGATCAGGAGACATTGATTTATTCCCAACTGTTGATGGCGGGAGAACATGCCACTGATGACCGCAAGCCTCTAGGTACACATAGGACTATAGGCCTCGTTTCCAAAATAGATGAGCTGCAGTCGATGGAAGGAGACCCGTTGAAAGGAGAGCATTAAAGAATCTCTCATAAGTCAGCACGAGGTATAAAGTAATAGATTGATGTTTTGGAGGAACTTGGTCGAAGAGGTTGTTCATAAACTAGCGACCCTCTACGTCTTTCGCATGCACTAGATGTAATTAGTGCATGAAAAGGACCATATGAATAACAACCAATAATGAATATTGTCAACAAAGGAGAGGAAACCACCAATAAGGCTAATGGCATCCAAGACACTACACAAATCCCAATGTGTGAATAGATTTATTGTCG
Source organism: Picea engelmannii (assembly GCA_009831015.1). Taxonomy (NCBI): domain Eukaryota; kingdom Viridiplantae; phylum Streptophyta; class Pinopsida; order Pinales; family Pinaceae; genus Picea; species Picea engelmannii. The sequence goes on along the minus strand of ML809738.1, from coordinate 68,271 downwards.
TCGAACAAAAGGGAAACCCCCCAGTCAATGACCAATGAAGAGATGTTGATTGTTGGGTTCAAGGTTACCTATCCATAATGAAAGTAAGACCAAGGTGCACAGTAGGACTACAAATTCATGTGATTCTGAGACACACTGAGGGTATGACCATCATGCAAAGTCAGGAGTTCTGAGAAATGGCTAACACAGGCTTATAGACATCCTTTGAAAAAGAGCATGAGACATATGGATAACTCATGAATCATAGACTTGATTATAAAGATTCATGATGCAGGAGGCATCAATGAACTCTCCATAAGGATTGGAAGAATAACCAGTCAGAGGAGTAAACTCGAAGTAATGAACTCAACTTCCTAAGGTCATACTAAACCCAAACTTTGGATGAAAGTGGACTCAAAATTTTGTGGTCTGTTCAAAGGCGACACAACTGATGCCAATATGAGATAATATTCTTTTCTCGCCCGTATTTTTTTGTTTTTTCATAGACAAATGAATGTTGTGATACAAGAGAGGAAACGAGTGTCACGAGTAAGAAACTAACTCTAAACAGTCGAACATGCGGGGCATGGACACTTGGGGAAATGTTTCCTCTTTTGGTACAGGGTTTCAAGCTGCAAAGGATATAAACAAGGATTTGATTGGCTAGTGATGCAAATTGCTGAGGAAAGAGACTTATAACGAGAAAATGAGCTTAACTCCCAAGGATGTCATTTTTCGTAGATTTAGTCCCCTAGGCCCGAAAAAGTATAAAACAATACCCAGGAGAACTCTTCTAGCCAATGTTGACTAGAGTATTCATTTTTCAAAATTAGTCTACTTGGTCCAAAAAAGGGTTAAACTTACACCAAATAGACGTCCTTTCAAATCCATTTAATGAGTGTGAAAGAAACAAGTTCACTCAACAATCTTTACACTTTTTAGAGAGTCAGAAAAGAGCTTAACTAAGACTCGGGGGAGTCCCATAGGTATAGGTCATAATGTTTGTGAGTAAGAATATGGGGTTCGAACACAAATTCATATTGGAACTATAAGAGACTCCCGATCCTATGGAATAATCCTTGCATGGGCACCAAATGGCACAAAGGTTCTAACTAAGGCACCCATGTTTGGTAAGTCTCTACCACTCAATAATGACACTTCTAGTAGTAGTAAGAAAGTTTTGTGTCGCTAATAAATGGGTTCATACCTAAGGAATATGGATCACAGTCATAGGATAATGCAAATATGAAAAATGGAGTGATAACCTATCCTATATGTTGGTAAAACAAAATACTTGCCAAAGTCACGAATGAGTGATATGACGCTAGAAACCGCAAAAATCCCTGGACAAAACGACCAAAACCAACTCCTTCGACTGCACTATTAGTCCACGAGGTAAAAAAATTAGCATAAACTATGTAAAGTGGATAAAAAATTTCTACTAATAGTAAAAATAATTAATTTTACCATACCATTTGAGTTTTTCACCCACATAGTGCATTTTGGACCATTTTTCCCACGATATTCAAGTGTCGATTGCGGGAGCTACGATCAATGGAATTGAAAACCGTTTGGACCAAGTATGTGCTCTTCCCCTCCTCCTCATTTCTAATGGTTTAAAATTCCAATTTAGTCCTCATTTTTTGAGTTTTAGAGGGCGCAACTTGTATATTAGGGTGTACGTGAGCTATAGTTCATCAGGTCACGTATATGGAGACATGTACGTGGGCAAAGTAAAGCCTTCCCGCTTATATGTGGCCCTACACATGACTGTTAACATTACAACCCATGTACAAGTCCACAAACAATTTTTCTAATGGATTTAACTCAAAAAATGATTTTCCTTTCGCAGGATGGTGTTTGAATGGAAAGAGAGGGAACATGAGGAGGTAGATGCAGCAGTGGAAAGAGATGCGAGGACCCAAATAGCTCTAAAAAGATGTGGACTTTACAAATTTTGGGCTCTCAAAGGAATGAGGGCTCAAGTGAGGTTACTTTAGATGCTAATAAAGTTTTGGGATCTGAAGATAGAGGCCTTCAATATCGATGGGAAATCATTGAGGATTGAAGTAGATTTTATCACAGGGTTGTCTCGCCGGGGAGAGGTAGTGAATTTCAAGGCCCAGGGGGGCTGGGGGCGGTATGAACATAGAGGATTACATTTCCACCCACTGTGTTGTAGACACAGATAAATTAGGGAGCCAACTCTCCATCAGGGCGATTGAGAACATGAGTTTAAAGATCGTCATCCTTGTTCTTACACAGATCTTGGGGTCGGCTTCGTTGCACCATGCATCAAGGCCACTCAATTTTTATGCAGTGGAGTGTTTACAACCCACGATTTATGATTGGTGTACCTCACTGCTGGATAACATGAAGAGCCAGTTGAGGGATTGAAAACAAGGGAGAAAGAGAAACTTTGGGTTTGCATCCAACTTGTGTAGTTTTTTCTTTAAGTGGGTTCCAGACTTGAGCCCTAGAGTAGAGATCATTCCACATAGACTACGTGATCCAACCATGTCATGACAAACTGGCATGATGAGGTGGTTAGGAGGTGGTAGGGTGTCAACCCCCTACAATGATGAGTTATTCTTCTGGTGGCATCAACATGTGATAGCCATAGATGACTACCCTTATGTTGGGATCAACTACAAAGGAGATCTAGATATTCCTTTTCCACCAGGGTCCACCTACGGTGATATAGGTATGCAAATCTTTTATATATTTCATTTTTTTGTGTTGTTTCCAAAACGAATAAAAAACACAAATATTTTTTTATGGTATGAAGTATTAAAAACATACTTTGTTACGCAGATGTGGGTATGTGACGACCATATGGATTCCCATGACATCGACGGAGGAACCAGAGAGATGAGCATGCAGGAGGATATGTAGAGAGAGTACTACAAAATGTATAGGGGAACATGATTCCTATTGTTCAAGTGGAGGATCTGCCAGAGGCTATGCATCAGCAGGTTGTTGGTGTGCCCCGTGCGTGGGTGTGACTCTTTTGATGTCTCACAAATGTCGTAGTTTGCTATCATGATATGCATCTGATGCCATTACTATGACATGAACATAAGTTGACATGTAAATAAAAAAACAAGTACTATGTACATAGACTAAATAAAATAAAATAGGAGGAATAGAGTAACA